>WBNO01026773.1:0-51620 GCA_013400575.1 Peucedramus taeniatus | reverse complement strand
GGGGGGGGGGGGGGGAATCCTGGAGAGGGAGTTCCCCTCATTAGGGAGTGGGTGTTGGGGCTTTATAGCTATTTTCTCATATTGAAATCCGAAGCCAACTATCATGCCTCAAACCATGACTATATGCCTTCTTTTTGGCCTGGGGAATGGCATGATCCTTCAGTTTTGGACTATTTCCCCTGTTTGCAGTGCTGAGGTTGCATAGGCTGCTGAGTTTTCAGAAGGTTTTGTGTTTACGTGGCCGACCAGGGACAAGAAAGGGATTCTTTGGCAGGTATCTCACTAAAAACAAGAGTGTTGCTGCAAACTGCACCAGTACTGAAACCCCAGCCCTGTGGAGGGTGGAAGTTTCTGTAATCAGTGTGTTGCAGGTTTGAAAGCTGCTGGGGTTTGCATGTTACACAGAGACCTTTTCAAAGTCACTGAGCACTGAACTAGCTCAGCTCCCTGAGCTGCCCAGAGCTCTTTTCCATTCACTGGAAGCAGTGCTCAGTCAATACAGAGTGCCTTTGAAAGCATCATCCATTCCAAATTTACCATCCATTTCACAGCTCCAGAATATCTCCTTTTCCCTGTTTTTTTGTGCATTGTGGTGTGGCTTCATCTTCTTTGTTGCCTTATTTAATAAAGATATCCAGAGTTAGCACCTTACCTGATGATGACTGGAGTCAGTTCCTCCACACCTGGGGAGTTTCTGGCCTGATTTGTTTTACTTAACTATCTGCTTTGCATTTGCTGGGTTGGAGGTTCTTTTTTCAGATGTTTTCTTTGGTTTTCTGTGGAGAACATTCAGGATTAATATATCATTGCTAGTCTGTTTTATGTTTGTCTCTGACTTGCTGGGTTTTATTGAACAGCTATCTCTAAAGACATAAATTCTTTTAGGGTCTGTGCAAAAACCTCAGGTGTCTCAGAATTTAAAATTCAACAAAATATTTCCATATAACTTTTTTTTTTGCATGCACAAAGATACAAAACCTTTTGTGGCAGATTGAGGATAACGAGATCTCATATAAGTGTCTGCATGTAATATGGCAGCAAATTACTTTGATTTATTGCAGTCTAATTGTATAGAAAGCCAATGAATTGATATGTCATACACTCAAAGTAATACAATTTAACTACAACAATTATGCAGCTAAGTAGAATTAGAACTTGATTGCTAGTCTATAATAACCTCTCATAACAGAAAAATCTCTTATTTATCCTTTTTTAAGCAATAATGAAAGTTAAGATGGTTTCTTCACACTTCAGGGAGGGAAAGCAGAAGAGGAAAAATAAAAGGAAGATGGAGATTTGGACTCAACAAATCTATTTTTATCCAGTGCTGTTTACTTTCTCTGTTTATGTAGACAGATAAAACCAAAACCAACAAAACCACAAAAATACCCTCCAAAACCAACCATAAACCCTCAAAAAAACCAAAAAAAAATTCAAACAAAAAAAAATCTAAACAAAAAATTCCTCCAAACAAAATCCAAAAATGAAAAATCAGGGTTTTTTTCCCAATATTCTAGTTGAAGCCCAAGATGCAACCAAATCCAAAAACCTCAGCTGTAATCTGAGTGGAAAATTCACCTAATGTGCCATTTTAATACAAGGCTGTACTTAATAGGTACTGACAGTTCCCCTAACTCAGGCTGAAGAATCAAGTGTGTGGTGGTGAAAAATGTAGTGTGCAAAGCCTGTTACCATGCTGATTAAAACTACAGGTTATTGTACTTTGCACCAGAGGAAAAATGGCTGGGAAGTACCAGGGACAGATTTTTCCAAGGTATATTGCCAAGTTTCAGCATCAATCAAGCTTACTCTTTATTGGCAAGTCTGTGTTTTATGTGCTGACTTATAAAGGAAGTGAACCTTAGGAAGAGCACCAGGGCTAAAGCAGGGGACTGATGGACAGGAGTCAGTGAGGACCTTTACCTCACTGGAACATCAAATTCTTTGTGACTTCTGTGACTACACCTCTGAAGCTAATTTCTGATTTTTGGTGTGCCGCTGTGTTGAGGCAAAACAGGTTGCAATTATTCACAGCTACTCCACGAAATACTCATTTAACAGTTTCTGAAAGGTGTAGGGTCCCTGCTGATGTGTCACATACATCCTACAGAATCAATTTTTAGGCTGGTTCTGTGATTTATGCAGTCCCTCTGTGGGCCTTGATGGTGCAGGATCAAGGGGAGAAGGGGCTGGGTGTGATGCAGTGGAATGCAGTGTCCTTGATTACACATCCAGAGCAATGTTCTTCACCCTCTACCTCTGGGAGGATGACAGGGAGGAAGGGTTTTCTTGAGGAGGTGGAAAAGAGAGGCACCCAGGTCACAACCCACAAATGTGAGGGTCCAGCATCTTTCTCAATATCAGTAAAATGAACACAAGAGGTGCCTTTTGCCAACAGATTCCCACTGAGCCAGTGGAGTAGGAAGGAAGCAATTAAGTGACATGTACTGCCAGTAATAGCTGCTCTAGGCAGCACATTAAGCAGTGCATTAATTGATGTATTAATTGATTTATAAACACCAGCTTCCTGATTAGCTTGATTATTGCTATTGTACTGGGATAAGGAGGATGGTGGGGGTCTCAGTAAGCCTTAGTGGCAGTGTAATTAAACATTTCTTTTGTTACACTCTCTGTGACATTCACTAGAACAGTGCAGGAATGATGCGTTTTTCTCTGCTTGAGTGATGTGCTGGATTCATTTCAGCAAACTTTACAATGCTCAGAATTGCAGAAGGGTTTTCTGAACTGTGACTTATCTAAAAAAAAGAAGGTGTTTTAGTGAAATGAACAATGAAAAGATGCAGGGTTCTGGGAGACAAAAAGGCTAAGAACCAGATATTTAGCTGTAATAAAATGTGTAAGGAAAGTTGTTCTGCTCACTGTCACACCTGGGCCTTAGAATGTCCTGATGAGGGGCTTTCCAGATCCCCTTTTTGAGATGAACAGCAAGCTTCAGGTGGTCACAAGGAACGAAAATATGGCTTTGTGCAAATAGATTCTGCTTTTGCTTACAGTGCAGGTGCTGCTCTTCCACGCCCTGGCTATTTCCACTGGCAGCAGGCAAAGGGAAAACCAGGAGAAACTCAGATCCCTGATCAATCCCTTCTCTGATGCTGAGCTCTGGGACAACTGCAAGAGTGTAAATTGCACCCTTCAAAGGCCTCAGGAGACAGTATGTGTGAGACAACACAGCAATACATTTCTTCTCAGCAGAGGTTGTACCTCAAAGTTTGGGCTAAATTCTGCTCTTTCTCTGCAGCATCCTTTGCTCACCTTCCCTCTGCAGCCTCTTCCTCACTATCTGTCTCTGCAGCCTGCTCCTCCCTTCCCAGTAGATCAGCAGGAGCTGTGAGTCATTCCACATCTCATACTAAACTCAGAACAATATTTAATCCCTTGACATCCCCCTCAAGTTGTTAATGGACTCTGTTCCTTCTCCTTTTGCCCTCTCATCACGGCAGGGGCAGAGAAGCATCTCTGGGTTCTGTCAACACTTTGCTCAGGCAGTTGATTGGGCATTGCCTCGGTGTCAGCAGCAGGCATTAGCACAGAATCCTGAGTGTAGGGAGCATTCTATTCCAGCTTTGAAGGGATGCAGTGCTGCAGCTTAAAACACAGATGCTTCCCAGTGTGTAGATGGGGTGTCATGGAATCACTGCTAAGTGGGTGACTAGGGAAATCAGAAAAAAAGTTGTATATGTGCATCCCTGAAACCACTTCAAACATCCCATTGATTGTTTTTGAGGTGAAAGAGTTTGTCATTGCTGAAACATGACGATGAAAAGAAGCTGCAGTGGAAACAGAATAATAATACTCATGTGAAAAAGTCTTTATTCCAAGATTTTTCTTTGCTTATCTTTTCAAATAGATGTCCTACACTAATTTTCAGCAGTTCAAGATATGAGTGAGCTTCATGGAAATGAGTTCCAGTGATCATGCTCTGTGTTTTTATGAGCCAGGTGTATTGCCTGTACCAGGGAGGTTTCATTCTCATAAGCATTGACATATTCCTGTCCCATGGACAAATGCTTGAGGGCAGCTTAGTGTGCAGGGCATGAAACTGCTGCAGCTGGGCTTAATCTTCCCAAGTTTCTAGACTGTATTAATATTTGGGCAGTGTAGGAAGCTACCAAGTCTAATTGTACGTTGGGAAATGCTGCAGACATTTGTAATTGAGGTACAAAAATGGTGAAAAAAATATCTTAGCCTTAATGAGGACAGTGGAAAACAACTAGGAGAAAAAAAACCCCATTCGTTTCAGTGGAATTTGTTGCTGAAATCTCTTCGAAGTTCTTGAAAATCCATCTCTAGCTTAACTAAAAATATTGAAAGATGAAGCATTAGATATATGTCTATGCAAAATAACTCTGCATAGTCTACCTTTTCACGTTTATGGCAACTGACAATGAGAAGTCTTTTGCTGCTTGGGTCGTTGGCACTGTCTGAATAATTTGGGGCAAGAAGCAGAATAACTTCAGTAATGTTTATTTTTCACTTAGTTTCATAGGATCTGTCCCCATAGGACTGCAAATGATGTGAGAATCTGTTGCTTCTGTTACAGCAACATCATTAGGAGTCCACTGGTGGAAGAGGGGTCCTGGATACAGAGGGAATGTGGTTGGAAAGCAAAGTTCACAGGCTAATGCCAGGGTTCAGCTTGAAATGGAAGCACAGGGATGACTCTCTGCTCTGTTTGCCATTTTTCTCACCTTCAAACCTGGGCTATTTTTCCTGCATGTTTCATATTTCTGTTTTCACATTAGTAGGAAGGCAATAGCTGGAACAATACAATCATCTGGGCTCTCAGAAAATGCACCATGACCCCTGATATTACAAATGAACAAGACACAGAACAAACTGTGTGTAGCTCAATACCTTACACTAAGCATCTTGTCTCTAGACAGTTCATTTCTATCTCTGTTATTGTTGAGACAGTTCTTCTGGCTCATTCTTTCTTTACAAGAGTCCTTCCCTGTAATAAATGGTAACTGTCCTCCAACTGCTCACAACGACTGTGGTAGAAAAGAATTTTATTCTTTAAAAATGTCCAAAAGATAATATTAAGTCTAATCCTCTCATATTGTACCACTTGATTGTTTTTGTCCTAAACGCTCCAGAGGTTCTAAATTCTGGCTTTTCAATACTACTAGAATGGTTTATGTTGTATTAATACTGATCATCTGTTAATACATTGCTTGACTGACAGTGTCACTTTGGAGTGGCAGCTTTCCTGTGTGTGAACATACATGGAAAACCTGCTCTGAACCTATGGGCAGATGTGTGGGACATTTTACATATGTTATTGTATGAATAACACATATGTATTGCTGAGCAATGTTCATTTATGTCTCTTAAATTGAATGATTAATGTATCCGGTCTGTGTTCCTGTATTCTGTTTCCTAAGGACTAACATGCCTCAGGTGGTGCCCTCCCCCAAAAACCAATATTTTGGTTGCTGATGCTACTCTGCTCTTGCCATACAGGGAGTCAGGTCTGTTCAATCTAAAGAACTGCTGGAATAACTCAGGGTCCTTTGAATTTGATGCTACAGTAATCACAGCACCAGTTTTAACCTGCTTAGCAAGTGATCCCATCTGAGGCAGCATGTGGATTCCTTACCTTCAGTGGAGTGAGAATGAGCAGATTAAAGATTGTCAGGGATTTAGGGATGATGGAAATGGGGTGTCTCAGATGGTTCTGGAAAAGTGCAATATATTTTTTCTGTACTACTGGGAATTGTCATTAGGGGCATTCATTGGCATCCAGTCTGTGAGTCCACTTGAGCCACAGAGCAGTGACTGTGATTCTGGCAGGCCAAAAGTGGGGACATGGTTTGTTGTTGGGGTCCAATTTCCACCAAGAGCTCTGTTCCTGGCAGTGCTCCTTATAGGTTTTCTGGAACTCTGGACATTCTGGCATTCTTTCCTGGTCTGTGGTATAACAGTTGTTTACCTGAGCTGTCCTTAAAAAACAGCAATGCTGTTGGTATTTCAGGGGAATAAAATATAATGGTGATTCTTCAGCCCACCAGACACATTAATATGTTTTCTGATTATTAATTCAGTTTGCTGTAATACCAGAAGTCTCCTCTTGTGACAGCAGTCAGAGGCAAAGGCTCTGACTGTAATTACAATTGAAATTGTAAATGAGCTCCTCTAGACTAAATGGGCATTAGATCAGGTACCCTTTGAGAGGTAAACAGCAAAGACTGAAGGGCCTGATTGATGTCTTATCTGGTTTTGTCTCATTTTGCTGTCTCTAAATCATTGCCATTGTTATGCTCAGATTTTCCCAGTCATGGAAAGATTTGAAAGCAGGAACATTCTTGAGGGTTCATTGGTATGATGAAAAGTGCAGAAGCATATGCTGGTGAGTTAAGTTTTCATTCTCTTGGCTAGTGATGCAGTGTTGGAGATTGTAAAAATGTCAGTTTAGGACATATAGCTCCAAATAATTACTCTTCTGTAAGTCTGGATAAAGCAATATAATGAAATTACTGCTAATACAGTGAATTATGGTTTAGATTAATGTTCAGAGGCAATGTCTGTAGGGTTTTTTTCTTTTTTTTTTTCCCCTTGTTTATTTTTTCTTGCTTCCCCTGTAAGCAAGGCATTGTGATTTCAAGTTTAATAATCTCTAATAGCTTCCTTTTTAAGGTCTGCTAAACTAATAGTATGAGGTAACTACCATTGATCTTAGCTTGATTTATGGTCTATAGATGACCAAGCAAAGACTTGAAAAACTACTTTGCACTAAAGAATAGCTATAAACCCCACTTTTCCATCAGAATGAATTTTGTTAGTCTGAAGATTCTGGTAGAAAAAAACCTTGATATCATGCTCACAGATAATAAATTATCTGCAACCTTTCCCAGCCTGCAATCAATATGTTATTCGCTATTTATTTCCCAATTTTAATCAAATCCAGAGACAGAAAACTCAGAAAAGTCAACCCAGGACAAAACTGATGATAACAATGACATTTATTGACATTTCTGAGGCACAAGGAGATTTAAATGAAGTTAAAAAACCTCTCAGCAAATGACAAGGGGTCTAATGAAAACCCAGTGAACACAATAAAATATGCACCGTCAGCTGCATGCAGGTCAAAGATGGAATTTACATAAAAGTAAGATAACTTTGCTTTTGTGGCAGTTTATCCTGCTGCCAGACAGCTCCTTGGTTGATGCAAACCACAGCAATAACATTGTGCTGCCCAGACCACACAGCCTTACTTCTGATTATGTAAAAGAGAAGGACACTGAAAGACAGGGTTGAGGGGCAGCTGAAACTCAAAGATCTTTAGGTACTCTTTTATTTGTTTGTATGTATTTAACTGGATTTCTATTTGCTAACAGATCCTTTTATTTGCTAACAAATACACACATTCAGGTACTACATCTCTGATTCTGGTGATTCCATGTGCATTTTAACATCCTGCATGTTTGGCCTTAACATTTGTGGTACATTTTATAATGTTCCACCAGGTCTTCTGCATGTACAGCTGTTAGCAAGCCCACTTTCAACCCAGAAGTATTTTATTACCCTAATCTCACCAGAAACATTGCTTTTGACATTACTCTGCTCAGTATAAAACCCTCAAAATATCTGAAAAGTTCCTTCCTGTGTTCCTGTGTCTGTTTTGGAAACATAGTCTTGGAAGCAAGGCCTGCAAACATCTGTAATCTAAAGCACTTGTTGGATTGCTGTTTCAGTTAATTTATTAGATAAAATTCATGCTGCTATTAAAAAAAATCCTGTGGCTGAAGACAGAATCAGGCAGTATGAGGAGAAAATGATGAATATTTTTTACTTGTTTATGTGAAAGCAGACAAGGTAACAGTTGGCTCATGGAGTTTCTGGGCTGATGAGGTGGAAGAGAATATGTGGGAGAGTAAGTTTGCAGCACTTTCAGAGGTTTGAGAGACCATTTTCAGAGAGCAGGCTTGTGAACAAAAAATACTCTGGACATTTGCACAACTTAAGTCTCAGTTTACAGACTCCTCAGAGCAGGTACTGTGATTTGTTCTGGTGCCTGAAGGTCTTAATTCTGGAACACCAGCAGTAATTTAGCAGTGTGGAGGAGTGGAGAGGTCTTCTTGATTACATCTTATATGAGGGCCTGCCACACAATCCTGGGACATGCTTGAGGGAAGCAGCAGGAGAGTTCAAAGCTTCAAGCAGCATTTAAATGGAACCAGGTAGGGCTGAATTTGCAACTATATTCAGATACCTCCAGACTTCAGATATTTGGATACCTCCAGATCATAAGGCTCTGTCAAAAATTGTATTGCTATTGAAGTATGGAACAGTAACAACTTTTCTGTTACAATCCCTCCAAACTGCTCTGAAACAGAACTGTAAGTCCAATAAGAAGCTTAAAAAAAAATTATGGGAGTAACTTCAATTTTCACAGCCCTATCATGGATGATCAGAGAGATTCAGGTTTTATTTAGAAGCGCAGTGGTGTTTAGAAACAAGCTACTCCAATTGCAGACCTGGATTTCATGCTGCTACACACTAAATAACAACAGCTAAAATAAAAACAGGTCCTTGTCTCATCTTTAAATTCAAAATGACACCAAGAAATAGAGACAATACTATGATATTATGTTGGTAGCTGATGCAAAAAGATGTTCAGTAGACTTTTTGAGCATTGGATACATACAGCCACTCTGTCTTGTTTATCAGTCTTTGTAGCTGCTATACTGAGTCTTACTCTGTTAGTATCCATTTTGTATGAATATGTAAAAGAAAATATGTATGATTAGTTCTTTGTAAATAGAGCAGAAAAAATATACAATCAAGCAAAATTGTCATTTTTCCTTTTTTCTAGGCTGGCATAAAGTGCATGGTTTTGTCGTTTCAGAGGTGTGGTTTTGTTATTCTTCCATACAAATGAAACGAGCTAATGTAACTCAAATGACAGCTTCTGGAGGGATACCTCAATTTACTTAATTCTGCCTTTATTTACTCTTTCCTATTGTATAGCTGATGTCTTGCTTTTAAAGCTGCTAATTTGTATGAATTGTGTAAATACTTTTAGTGTTCCATGCATCTGCAGAAATATTTTTACAGTTAGGCAGCTGAGAGTGTTATCTTTTCTTTTATTATAGGTCAGGCTTTTTCATTTGTCTCTGCTACTTTGTGCTCTCCTTTGATCTCCTTCTGTCCTGATAAGGAGGAAATCACAATCAAATAAAATTTAGATTGATTTTATATTTATACTTCTCATCCTACATCATACAGCTTGTCAAGAGGGGAGCTGTAGCAAAGCTGCTGCTGTACCTACTGAAGTCATTACACCACAGATCTGTTGTGCTGTTTTACGAGCCCATAATCTGCTTCCATATGAGCCAACCAGATTAGTGCCCCATAAAAATGGCAGAAGCATCACTATTACTGTTCTACAAGTTTTTATGCTTTGCTGGATTTTATCATTATTAATTTTATTTTACTGTTAGTGTGGCCTAGTGAAGCTGTGGTTGCAAGAGAGAATTCTTTGTCTAAAAAAGACTCCAACCCATTAGTTTGAGAGAAGTGTGACCCCCTTGGACAGAAGCAGGAGTTTTATCTGTAGGTTTGGGATAGGATACCTACCCAACCTGCAAGTCATGTCCATGATGCTGTTCATTGGGCTGGGTGGTTTGTGAGGCCAAACAAATTTCCAAGTCTGGGTTTTGAAGTGGGGTGAAATAGTTGACATCAAAATTGTTGAAGGGATAAAAGGGAGATAATGTATGTCCTCATTTAGTTATTCAAATATCTAGAGCAGCATTTGAATACTAAACTTCTACTAAACCCCTTTCTTCTTCCTTTTGACATGCAAATTTATTGTCACATATCAGTGGTTTTAAAACTGCCACTTGTTTTTCAGTATCTCTGTTTCTAGGTAACAGTCATGACAACAGAAGACTGAACTTGTGAAAAAAGGGGGGCATTTTGCTTCTAGTTGGGGCAAGCAAGCAGAATTCTACCCATTTGGTCAGTGGAAATTCTCTAAGAAACTGAGAGAGTTTTATCTGTTTATTTGCATATGTATTGTATTGCTCTGATAAAGTCATGGACAGTCTTTGTTTTCCCCTAAGTGTGCCCTCAATTTTAGAAAAACAGGATGATCACAAGGACAGTGCTCCAGAAGTTTTAATGAGAATTCCTGCAGATGCAGAATGATAGAAATTATATCCCATGTGCCAGGGGAGGAAGAGAAATCCTTGGAATGAGAAAAAAGGCAATTTATCAGTCCCTGCAGCTCTCGAGACAGAAAGGACATCTTGCAGGGTCAGAGAACTGTAGGTTCTGGTGGGCAGCCAGGCAGGGGGAGAGCTGAAACAGAAGCATCTTGGGGGCAGGGGGTGATGTCCATGTCCCTTGCTCTGGGAGCTTGGCCTTTGCCAGGACACTTAGCTGGGGCTGACCCCTGCAAAAGCTTTTGGATGCAAGGACTTGGGATAGCCCCGGTAAATCCTCATTGCACCTGACTGAGTCAAAATCCAAGAAATGTCTTTCTTTGTAGCTAACTGATGGGAACCTTTTAGTTATCCTCTGGTGCTGCTGTTTCTGAATACCTCATGTTATAAAGGTCATTTTTCTTCTGTTCTATCTGGTGCTATATATTGAGTATAAATTATAATTGCAAACACAAATAAGGATATTTATCTTGACATCGCTTTAAGTGTATTTTAGCAGAGTGACTCCAGAGTGCCCATTCAGCAAAATACATCCTTTCAGGTGGGATCATTTGCTTTTCCTGAGCCTGTCAGACAGAAGACTATTTCAGCTTTTGTCTCAATAACTCAGGGCTCTCTTAATTTAAATTTATTAGAAGCCAGGGAAGGTGCCCTGCTGCAGTATAACCTTGGATGTCTTACAGGTTTTTCAGCTGCAGTATAAGGGCAATGCCCTGAGTAGATACAAATTTAACTAGACATGAGAAATTGCAAAATCCTTTTTTTTATCACCAGTTTTCAAGTCCCTTGATTCAACCATCAGAATAAATTTTCTATGATCTCATAACTTCAAAAGCTCTCCTCGCTCCCTTCTTCCCCCATCTGTTTAACCAATAACCTATTCTCACAAACACTGAAAATCACATTATGAGCAAAGTTGTCTTGATGGGTCTGGAATGTACTGTGGATCCATGCTGAATTAAGTTATATGTGTGCTGAGACTAGACAGGATAGGGTAAAAGTGGCTACTCTTTTTTTTTCTTTTTCTTTTCTTAAAGGAAGTCCTTCTAAAAAAACTCTTTTTTTAAACAAAGATAATAATAAAGGATTTGGGGCCAACTAAAAAAATGGAGATGATTTGTACAGCTGAAATTGAGGGGGGTTTTATTGTAAAATATTATAAATCATCAAGGAATATGGAAGCAAGATTTTTTCCACCATTGCCTAGTACTGCTGACAGGTCAGGATTGTAATTTTGGACATTTGTATATATTGTTCCCCTAAATAATTTGAGGTGATGTTGCCAATAATCTCTCTCTTAGTGAATACACATAGAGTATCCAAGATCTGAATCCACTTGTCAGAATGAGATCAGTGTGGTGTTGTCAGAGATAGTGGTTATCATGAAGGATACCCAGATCCCTATTTTAGGAACTGAAGGAGCCAATGAAAAAGAATTTTTGAAAGATGTTAGACCAAAGTTGCATTTAAAGAATAGATTTTTTTGGAGGGGAAAGTATTGTTTCAACCAACCTACTTTGCTTCTACAGCATGAAGCACTAAACTGTGTTTGTGTCTTGACTTTGGGAAGTCTTCTGACCCTGTCTCTCCTGATATCCTCAAAAGCAAAGAAAGCACAGTCTGCAGAGATCTGTGACAGCATGTGTGTGTGTGTGTAAAATTGTTTGAAACTTCTACACAGAAGGCAATTATCAGCTTTCCTATCAAAAGAGTGATGTTGGAGCTGCCCTGTGCTTCTGGTTGCTCATTAATGATCCCCACCCTCAAGGTGTGGGCAAGTTGGGAGGGAGGAAACTGCGCGCTCTGGGCAGCGAGAGCAGAATTCGAAATGGTCTTTGCAACCTGGGGAATGTGAGCTGAAATGGAAGAGGGGGAAGTGCACAATTCTTCACGTAGGCAAGCTGAGTCAAGTGCATAAATAAAGTATGAGGAGCAGCTGGCTGGGAAGCTGTTATACAGAAAAGGGTCAGGGGTTGTGCTGAACCACGAGCAAATACGTCTGAGTCATGAGTTAAAAATGTCACACTGCTGTGGTGAATCCAAAAACCATACTGGGAGGCAGCAGGGCACTTGAGGGACTGTTTCCATTCTGCTCAACTTTGATAAAGAACCCTGGGCCTCAAGGCTAAAGGGTTATACTGAATTTGGGGCACTTGCTTGAAGAAAGATGAGGATCAGGTGGAGATATTTTAACAGGAAGTTCCAAGAATTATTAGATTCCTAGAAACTGTCTGGGATCAGAGACCAAATTGAAATTGCACAGCCAAAATTAAAAAAAAAGGAAGATGGAGGGAGCACATAATATTTTTTAAAACTACAAAAATTTCTGGAATGAAGTATAATTGATCTCTTCTGCCTCCTTATGGGCTAAAACTCCCAGTCTGTAGCGGGCTACAGCCATAGCAGAGTAAGCACAATTTATTGAAAGATGCAGAAATATAAGGAGGACTCTGAGAAGGGGAAGTATTCAGGAGTTTATTGACTGTGTAAATAAGGATTAGGAATTGTTTGGCTTATCAGGCAAAAGATAGCATAATGCCACTGGTAATCAAGTAAGCAGGTGGGATGGTTAATCTCCATCTTTCCCAGGTATATAAAAGTTTCAGATAAGTTCTGCTATGTGTAGAATATAGGTATTGACAATTTGGAATGTGACAGAAAGGAAAATGTGACAAGGAGCAACCTGTTAGGTTAAATTAACCTGTAAAACTAGAAAAATAAAGGTCAGATTATTTATAGAGGAAGAATATTCCTCAGCTGAGGAAGGAATATTGCTATATTGCAAACATGAAAGGTTTATGTGGAGACCTGCTTTGAACATCTCCCTGTTTTAAAAGACAAAGAATTAATGTGCTGCTTTTGAAGTTTTAGGAGCTTGAAGACACACAGGAGGTACTAGACCAGTCTTTGGCAGCTTTTACTTCCTGTTGAAAAAAGTAGTCACTGCACAAGGGTATGTGTGTTGACACTACAGTTGCACCTTTGTTCTGCTTTGCAGACATCCCCTGAGAGAAAGGCCAGTCCCAGTGGGCAGAAATGGAGGACCAGGCAAATGTCATCTTTAGTTTATATCCCACTCAAAAATCATGATCTGTGACTTGGCTTGTGTTAGAGCAAATACCAAAGTCAGGAGGTGAAAACAAAACCTCAGGTTACACTGTCAAAGCAAAACAGAAAAATACAAGGGATAAATGAAACCCAAAAAACTCAGAAAGCAGAACTGCATCCGACTGATGCAACAAAACGTTCCTGATTCTTTGGTTGACTGGAGAGAAAAGAGGTTAAAGAGGTTAAAGGCTGGGAGGAGAGATGGAAGAGGGAACAGGGGATACACTTTCTGTATCCATCATGGACTTTGGCCAGGATGGTGAGTAAGAGAATTTGGACTGTGGCTGCAGTAAGGAGCTCTCTCTTTCTCTTGTGAGATTTCTTCATTACTATCTGTCTTTTATAAGGGGAAGGCACTCTTTTTTATTATTCAGCTATTGATCATCCAAGTATCAGTTTGGCAATGTGCCACTGTTCTGTGTCCCCTGCTGCTGTTTCCATGGCTCAGAGAAAAAAAAATCACTCTTCAGCCAGGTAAGGATGGGTAAAAACATAAAATAAAACACACGGAGCCATGAGCCTGTGCTTTTTATGGAGACCAGGTCTGACTCAACCAAAAACCTCAGTCCTGAATAAATTTTAATTCAGCCCTATAGCCATGTAGGTTTTGGGATGGGTTTTTCTTTCTTAGACTTTTAAAAACAGTGTTTTTTTAAAGTGCCTGGACCCTGAACATATCCATAAAGATTGTGTTCTTGCTGAGATCAAGAAATTTTTAGTCTCCTAAAATAATGGCTGAATTCTAAGCAAGTAAGACAGAGGAAGGAAAAGGGGAAATAGGAAAGAGAACTTGTCGCTTTCTTGAGATGAAGATGCCATTTTTCACAAAACTATAAAATGATAGTATGGTTTGGATGGAAGGGAGCATAAATAACATCTATTTCCAAACCCTCCTGCCATAGGCAGGGGCATCTTCCACTTTACCAGGTTGCTCAGAGCTCCATCCAACCTGGCCTTGAACGCTTCCAGGGATGGAGCATCCACAACTTTTTTGGGCAACCTGTTCCAGTGCTTCACCCTGCTCACAGTAAAGAATTTCTTTCAAACAGCTAATCTAAACCTGCATGCTGGTGGAAAAAGTCCTTCCCCATATTTTTTGTAGACTTCCTTAAGGCACTGGAAAGCCACAATGAGTTCTTCCCTCCAGAGATGCTGAGCTGTTGAGCCCAGCTTTGGGTGAAATCATCCTGCCAATTCCTTCTCCACTGGGTGGTCCATCCATCAAATCCAAGCCTCCACAGTTTATAGACAAACATGTCATGTAGGACACTGTCAAATGCTTTGCATAACTCCAGGTAAATGACATCTCTTGCTCTTCATTTATCCACCAATGCTGTTTTAGGGCACTAAATTTGGCAGGTATGATTTAGGCCCTTAGTGAAACAATGTTGGCAGTTACCAATCCCTTCCTTATTTCCCATGTGCCTTAACAAAGCTTCCAGAGTGATATCAGTCTATCATTAATCCTCTCACACTGAGGAAAGGCTATGTGAAAAGTGGTAGCTCTTCAGCTCTTTTGTTATCTCTTTAGCCATGTGTCTTCAGAGAAACTTCAGTGTTTTTCTGACCTAAACATAGTGGTGAGATAACCTCACTTCTTATTAGCACTGACAGAGGTACCTTGTCTCCACAGACCCCACAGTTGCCTCTTCTTTTAGCATTGTACATCACAGAGTCCTTGCATGAACATCTCAAGGATATGCAGCAGCCAGCTTTCAACTGTGTCCTTTAAGGCTTTTCAATCTTTCATATCTCTCCCCCAACCTTTGGAGATGATGTATTATCCAATTCCTAGCATTAAGAATTTACCATTCCTTGGGATGCCATGCTGGCATCCATCCCCTGTGATTCTTACAAAGACAGCAGTATTTCCTAGCTTTAGTCTCTGTAAGAGTAACCTACTTTCACACAATTTTAAATTGGAGTGAGCTTTAAAAATTATTTGAACTCACCCCCTGACCTGAATATTCACATTCTTGTCACATTAATCCATTTTGATATAATGATGTCGTAACAGATTTGGGGAGGACTCAGGCAAGTGTCTTTTCAACTTAAGTAAGTCTGGAGAATTCCTTCTTCATAAGACCTAAAGCACATTAAGTTGAACAGTGCAGGAGCTGGGCCATGCAGCTCTGTGTGCTTAAAACAAAGGATTTAGCATTGAAAAAGCACTGGACACAGCAGAAAAGATGAGCTTTGGAAACAGTCTATGCCACCCACTGAAGACAAGAAAAGGGTATTCAGGTTTCTATTATTGTGGTTATAGTGTCTCTAGTGATAAAATCGAGATTATTTATCTACACTTTCAACCAAAAATCCTAAGAAATAAAATGCGTCAGGGAGGTGCAGCAAAATAATGGAGTGCAAATAGAGGATAAATATAGTAACCTAATATTGTTGTTTTTTTTTTTTAACCAATATCCTGCCATTTAATTACACAGTGTCAGTGTCCTTCACTGCCATACTAGTAATTTTGTTTTCTTTTGGGGTATTGTACTTTTTGTGGCTTATTGTAGACTGCATTCTGCCATCCATGTCACTACTGTATAACTCACATTCTGCCCTCCCAGTTACAGCAGGAATATAAAGGGAGTGAGAGACTAATCAGAGAGAGCACAAAAGGAGACAGAATGTGTCCCTGAACACTTAAACTCATCAAGAGAAGGCCTGCTGCCTTTTCTATTTTGAATGCACAGTTGGTGCCTGATATCAAATACTTTTCCTTTGGTAGTGAGGTCTGTGGTTGCCTGCACAGAAAGCATTATGATCCAAGCACTAATTCCTATTCCCTATTCTATTCTACTAAAAGTTGTCAGTGCTTGCATGCACCCATTGAAGTGGTTTAATCCTACTGCCTTTCTGATACCTGAATGAAACCAGACTCCCTGCATGGCTTAAGGGGCTGAGCAGATGTTTCCACAAGGCAGAAATGAAAACAGGAATATTCAGGTCAGTGGCATTGCAGAGACAATAGTCAAGGGCCATGAGAGACATGAGGAGTAGCAGCAAGTTAAAGTGAAAGGTCTCTGGCAGGCCTACCAAATATATATATATATAAATATAAAAATATAAATAAAGAGGTGAACAAGGGATTTTCCATGTGTTACATATAACTCTACATATATTTGCACATGCAAAAGGAGGAGCATGCTTTCTCTTGGACATAGCTATAAAAACTAATAGCTAAAAACCAATGTACCACAAAAAGGTAACTTCACCAGAGACCAGGAAAAAGGATGTATGCAATGGATCTCTTAGGCACATGCAGCACTCTGAAATTTAGCAGGATCAGAGAGAGGGAAGCCAGAAAAAGGCCAATAAAGGAAGAAGTTAAGGTAGAGATAAAACATTTGAGTATTTTTCCAAGCAAAAAAAAGATTGGAAACACTTTTCAAAAGATGATATTCACTTCATGAACAAAGGTATTGGGATAGATTTTGAAAATAACTTTTTCATTTTAAGGCCTAGCAATAAAGGAGGAGAATATTAGAGCCATTAGTTATGCACCACATCTTAATATCAGTGATAGAATTTCAGCTGTCATAAAGCTACAACATCAGAAAATTAAGGTCATGGCAACAAAGACAAATCTACAGATCTAGGTAATTAAAATAAAACAGGCTGTATCAAGACATGCTTCACAAACAGCAGTGACAATTCAGTCTGAGGTCCCAGCTTTTAAGAATAATTCTCATAAACCAGTCAAACACAGGAAATGTTAAAGTGCAGAAGGGTCGAAGTGGAATTTTGCCAGTTTCAAATGTGTCCCACCTGCACTGTGCTTCCACAGGAGTAAAGGAGAAGTTGTAATATCAGTGTGCTTCATGAAATGCTTTCTGCTTTGTTGCCTTCTGCTGTTATGTGTCAAGGACAACTCATCTTTCCTTGTGAGATAGCTGTGCTCCTGTGTACAGAGATGCCATTTTTATGCTTCATTTTTGAAATCATCATTTTCCAGGAACAACTCAAAAGTCTTTCCTGAGGTTTCTGAGAAGAAAGGTTTTCTTTTTTTAATCCTGATCAGATATCTTCCTGCATCCTTCCCTCAGCTCCTATGGGCCTTCACACAAATAACTGAGTAGAAGTGAGACCCTCGTGCCTTCCTCAGGCCCTTTTCAACCTCCAGAGCAAATGTCAGCCCCAGTCAGCACAACTGGAGTGATTTAGTGACATCCTCTCTTCTGTCCCCCCCATAACCTGAGCCCCCTTGAGAAGTTTTCTTTTTCTCTGCACGCTTGGTCTTCCTGTGGGATCTCTCTAACATGACAGACTCCTGAGGTACATTCCATGAAACCCTTGCTCTTCAAATAATTTCTCAGAAAATACTTTAGGACTTGCTTCCTTTCCATAGAAATCTAAAAATTTGTGTTTTCTCTCCCAGGTTGGGCTGGCAGGGAATAACTCCCCTATTTTCTGGCAGGGTCACCAAGAGCCAGAGGAGCTCTACTGCCCACAGGCTGCTTAGGAAAAAGGCTTTTGCTGGCCTGAGAGGGAAGAATGGTAAGGGACAAAGACAATGTTGAATTCTTAAGTGTTGGATAGAAGTACTGCAGATCATTTTGGGTTAAAATCAGCTAAAGCCATCATCTCACCACTTTTTGGAGTGTACTACCCCTACTATGGCAGACATATATGTCCATCATCCTTCTCTATTTCGAATGGATGGCAGTGAAAATTCAGGAAAACTGTGACATTCCCTGTATCCCTAAATGATGCTGTACAAGCACTGTGTGTCCTCAGTGAGGACATGAATGACTATGTGCAGAATATATTGCTTTTTTCCCTGGTTGTTGAGTGCTTGCACCACTTCCTCTCCTCTAATGCTTGTCTTCAATGAAATATCTAGATTTATTAAGAAATGTATTAGCAGATTGTAGGTGCTCAAACAGCACCCAAATTCTTAATATAATTTGTTTATATGGCAATTAATGGCAATATTCTGGCCATCACACTGTAAAAAAGTGGGCAATTCAGTACCAAATATACTGTTAAGATCTTGTAGGGCCTCTCTGATTTGAGCAGACTCTTGGTAAATTTTCATAAATGCCCTTGTATCTGGATGTTGAAAATTAACAAGCAAAATTTCTAATTTTAATTTAATTTTAACCTCTGCTGCTAATAGTCACTTCAGCTTACAGAGATGATTCACTACACTGTACATAGCAATCAGAAACATTAACTTTGCTAATATCAGTCTGACTCAAGATACATTAAAATATCCTTTCAGAAAGCTAAAAATATATAAAATTTGATCTGTGCATGTTCCCAAATCTTTGACTCTTTGTGGCATTACTCAAATATCTCTTCTGTGGGCCCAAAAATGAGAGAAGCAAAGAATAAATTTGCCCTTGATATTGCAATTTTGGAAATGTGCAGAGCTTGGGCAAGAAAAAAAGATCCTCCCTTGCATCTTCTGAAAATGACTTAAGTTTCTAAGGATGTAGAGGTGGTGTTATACACCAATTTTGACCAGCCAGCACAGAGATTCAGTGAAATGTTCCCACTTGAGACAGGTGCTTACATAACTGAATCAAATTAACAGCTTCCCTGTTTATGTAGTCATAGGGGAAAAAATCTTATTAGGATATGGGCCCTATCTCAGACTGCTCTACACTTCAGGAATCTATTTCCTTCTGACTTTTTACTGAAAAATGGAAGTACTGGCCTTGCTTAGAGTGCATGCAGTGCACCCCAAGGTGACAGACTGAGGGTCCTTGCTGCCTCATGATCAAAGAAATGAAAGGACAAATTCACACACAAATGCTGTAATAATGGTGTCATGAGAGTGGTGGTTTGCTTCTGAAGGGAAAGGAAACAAATGAAAATAGTTCTTAACTGGTGAATGTGAACTTAGCTGAACTTTTTAAAAGCAGAAAAAAACATAAATGATGTTTCAGGCCTTTTTTTCTTTTTTTTTTTCCTCCTTTTTTTTCTAAAATCCTTTTGAAAGGAAACCATGTACCAGTTATAATCCTTTAAGATAGCAAAATTCTTTAAAATAAATTGTCAGGAGAGATCAAAGAATGAGTCAGGGATGTAGGAAAGGCTATGTCATATCCAATAAATAATGAGTGTTTCTTTAGCATGTTGCCAAAGGCAGCCAGGATCTGGTCTTTTACATAAAGCACTGGAAGCCTTGGTGTATGTGTCAGGTAAACAGGGTTGAAGAAATGAGGAGGGAAAAGTAAAACTAAGGAAATTTTTAGCATTTTCTTTTGGTTATAGATTATTTTTCATAGTCTGTTATTTGATCAGCTGCTGGGACTGCTCAGACATAGTAGGATAATAGCATTATAATAGCAGATATTAACATGGATGGAAGAAATGCCACAGATGGGGAAGGAAGGAGCTGAGAGCAGTGGCAGCACAAAGATGACTCATCTATAAACAAGACAGGTATCAGGGAAAACTGCTTGGCTGTACAGCTCAAATTAAAAACATAAAAATATCAGGAGCAATCTCACCAGACTTTTTTTTTTTTTTTTTTTCCCTTGCAGCTCAGAATTTTCTTCCCTTTTAGAGCTGTTTTTCTTCATCCTGTTACTTTCAGGTATCCCACCTTTGGCAGGCCAGCTGCTTTTCTGTGTGTTGCATCTGACAATGCAGAGCTCTGGTAGTTGTCTTGTGTAACAATGAGGAACCTGGTCTCTGCCTCCTCCAAAACAGAGACATGGTTAGAAACACAAAATTTTCACACACCACCCCCACCCCATCCTCTCTTTTCCAAAAGGACTCATCAAGTGGCAGCCCTGGAAGAACCTGTGGGCTCCAAGCAGACAGAATCACAGAAGTTGAAAAAGACCTTTGAGATCATTAAGATCATCATTGCATCCTTGCAAATTCTTCTCTCTTTCGCCTTCACACATCAGCTTGTGTCTGCTGTATTTGCCAGGCACCCTGAGGAGACTCTTTGGAGGCTGCTGGTGGGCTACAGCATCACCACTGTGCACAGCCAAGAGTTGGTAGAAATCCCTGTTAGTGCTGTCCCAAAAAAGCAAAGCTTAATGTCACCACTGGATGCCCTTCTGGCTACCAAGGAAAGTGCTGATGTTAAGCCCAGCTTAAGCATGGTAATAAGAGGGATGTAAACCACAAGGCATTTATTGCAGAAAGAAAAACATTATTTAAACGATTGAATGCTCTTCTAAATACAGCTGTGCACCAGAACCAAGACATATCTAAAGCTTGGCCTTTAATATTTCTGTATGTTCACCTGTCACATCATTAGTGTTGGTTTGGGATGGGTAGCAGCAGAGTTTCTGTGGTTGCTGTGTTTCAGGAGTGTAGTTGGGTCACTGAAGAACAGAGCAAGTCAGAAATTGTGATCTGTGTATTTGTGGCAGGCTGCAGGGCTGGCAGTCTGCTGGGTGGGTGGGTGAAGAGCCTGGCAAATATAAATCATGGGGTGGGAGTGAATGTTCCCATCTGATGATAGACACATCTAAATGGGGACTTTAATTAGCTAAAAATATTAGTTCTTTTAGCACAATTAAAAAAAAATAAAAAACAAAACAGAGAAAAGAGGAGGATTAATGGAGCACATTCCTATGAGTCAGTGGCAATATCCAGCTAGGTATACAGGATTGGTTTTGGTTTGGTTATTTTTTCCTTGATGAGATATCAGAAAGCCTTTCCTCATCTGATTTTCTTGGAAAAGGCAGACCTTCCCAGGGTGGAAAAACAGATTATATACATATTGTTAAAGTTAGAAAAAACAGAAAAATGAATGAAGCCATCAATACAGTTATATTTGGCTAAATAGTTCCATCTCAGAATATACATTTTGTTTAGAGTCACAGAATTTAGAGTGTATAGTATATGATCCTGTTCTGTCTCAGTGTTGCTTCCACTTATTTCTGAAACTGTTACCCAGTTCAGCCAAGACTTAGATGGATTAGAGGATCTCAAAGATGAAAGCCCTATTTTGTGAAAACTCATTCAGGAGAAAAACTGGAGCAGTTGCTTCTGTGGAGGAAAATTCACAGCACCAGGTCAGTAGTTGATTGTCCTGGTGGTCTCTTCCCAAAGTAAATCCAGGGCTTAGGAGAAGTGCTGAGGCTGACTTTGCAGAGAAGGAAAATAATAAGGCCTTGTTGACACAAGGAATAGGGGTTCAGGTCATATGCAGAATTAGGAGTATGCTGGTAACAGAGGGATATTGAAACCTGTCTCCAGAAAGATCTGCTCATCATGGAGTTAGTTGTGTCTTCCCTTTCTCTTCAGCCCAGATGGTAAAGCCAGTTCCCACATGGAGATAAAATTATATTTCTGTTTCTTTTTTTTAAATTTTATTTTTAAATTGTGTTAGTCCTACTTTACCATGGTATCTGTGGTGGTGAATTGAGGTCTGTACTCCAGAACAATTCCTTCAATTCCCTGTGGAGTTATTTCCATCTCCAGTGTTTGTGCACCACACTGTGGTAGTGTCGTACAAACAATACAACATTAAGGTGTCTCAGTAGGAGATGATTAATTTATAAGCACAAAGATTTTATTAAATTTATTTCCTATGCACCAAAGATGAGTTCCCTCTTAATATCCCCTCTTAATTCTCTATGTCAATTTTCTGATATTGGGCTGGACTTTTCTCATATTAGCTCTTTCTTAAGTGGACAGAGGAATTTTTTGGTGCATCTCATTCATGTCTGGAGTGCCTGGAAGCAGGGAAAGTGAAAATCCTGAGGGCAGGTGAGTGCAGGGGGGTGGCAGGTTCTCTTTTCTCTCACTTGCTCTGCTCCATGAGCTGCTCTCACATCTCTGCATTTGCTGCTGAGCCCTGGCCCAGGGCTGGACCTGCTCTGCCAGAGCCTTGCAGGGACAGCTTGATGAGATGCTCCTCCAGCCATCACGTGCAGAGAGAAACAGGGAGAGGAGCTTTAAAAAGCAAAACAGACCAAGCAAACCCAGGGCTGGCTGCACCTGTGTACAAAAGAGGATGGCAGGAATTTCCCTGCCCTATTAGACCACTGGTCCTTTGCCTCCTGTGTCCAGCCTCAAACCCCAGCCAGCACCAGATGCTCCAAAGTGTGGAACAAGGCAGCAGGCAGCCTTGCTGGCAGGAGGTGTGACTATTAATACTCACTTGTTTAATCTTTTCCCACTTCTCTTTTCCTACTTCTTCTCTCTGACTCAATAATTTAATTTCAGCACACTCTTTTCTCCTAACTTTGCCTCAAAAAAGGGTTTGATTCTGTGACTGTAATACCAGCTTCCCAGTCATCTTTGCTAAGCAGCTGAAGGATTCAGTGTTCTCTTAATAGCAGTTTAATTCTGTAGGTATTGATAGCTGGGGGAATTTATCTAAAGTTGGATCTGCTCTTTGGCTGTGTGTAGTAACTTCTCAGGCAGGTCATGTACTCCATTCCACTGCTATCTCCTGTTCCTCTGTATATTTTTCTGCATTTTGCATTATCATTTGTTAAATACATTCCAACCTGCAATTTATCTTAGTCAGCAGTTTTAGGACCTTTGTGTCTCTCTGCACACACAGGGAATTTAGAAATAAATCACTGCTCTTACTGGTTGTTTTTAATGCAAAAAATGTTTTAGAGAAAGTCAAGAGGGGCTTGGTCAATATTGTCTGGACTCTCCTGTGCAATAAAACATTTTCCATATGTTTTCCCAAGTGATAGGAGAATCCTGATTCAATTCAATTTTCTGTACTTGCTATTTTTAATTTTTAATATGTATGTTTTTCATTGAATTCAAGCTCTGCTGGTTAAATTTCATGTGTTGGAGGTAATGCAGGCACCAGTCAAAATTATTTTTCTACTACTTATGCATTGATTTTTGTTGGCAGGTTTTACATAAAAAGAATCTTTCTGAAATATTTGGTAGGTTAGATAATGCAGAATAAGCTAAGAAAACAAGAACTGCATACAGCACAGCTTTGTTAGGCAGGGTTTCTTAGATATTTAAAGACAGAACCTGTTTTTCATAAGATATTTCCTAAACTACATTGCTTTGCTGAGGTGGAAACTGCATTAATGTAAGAAAAACATGTCTCTTCTTTAAAACCTGTCAAAAAATAGGCTTCTTTGAAATGAGGAGCAGGATTTGCATAAAGATCTAGGTCTCTCTCCTGCACCATTGAAACAAGTGAAAGACTTTGTGCATCCGAGTCTGATCTTATGCTGGTGTGGGGTGGGGATCCTGCTCCAAGTGTGGTGAATTACCCTTGCTAGGCTTGCCTGCCTTCCCTAATTATTAGTGGGAGGTGTAAATGGGTTCATTTGCTGCTCAGTGTAAGTTCCTGCCTCTGTGCTCCTCTGGATCAGCACCAGAGCACCTGGCACTGTCAGGGCTGTGCCACACCCGATGTCCCTTGGCTGCTGTGTGAGGTGGTGAAGCACCTCTCCCCTCACCCCACACTCTCCAGAGCCTTAACTGAAAAGGTTTAGGGGCAGAGGCTGTTTGCCCATCAATTTGTCTGCTGCTCTCAGCAGGGTGAGTCCTCTGCAGCGCTGGGAGTCGCTGAGCACTCAGGTAATAATGCGTAATAAATGATCGCAGGGTAAAAAATTGTTGTGAGGATTGTGTAAAATTGATTCAAATGAAAGGCAATTGTCACAACTTCTTTCAAAAACAAAAGCAGAGCTTTTAACAGACCTGTGGCTATAATGCTTCATTATCACAATCAAGTTTCTGTCAAGAACTAAGAAAGGCTGGGAGCTCCTGGGGACGCCTCTTGATAAAGAAGTAACATTCACTTTTTGTCTGTGATATTAGTCTACAGGTTTAACAAATTATAAATAATTGCTGAAATTAAAAATGATTGAATAATGCATTCAAGGGACAGTTTTCATATTAGCAAACAGGTCTGGTGTACATTCAGAGGAATTTTCTGCCGTGTTATTTAGCAGCAGGGATCAGAAATATTCATTTCCTCACAGTAAGATGCATCTAACAGTTTCCTTAATTTGGAGACAATAAAGACTGGAATGTGGAGGGACTATTGCAGTGAAGTGACTCATGCTATACTTATTAGAGAACAATAAGATTACTTTACCTTCTGAAGCAAAACTAAATCTCCAAACTACTTATTTTTAAATAACTGAAGACTATATATGAAAAGGGATAATCGGATTCGAGAGATTTTTCTGTTACTGAACCAACAAAAAGCTGACACATCTATTTGCTGTGCCTGAACAAAATGAAGAAAAAACCCAACAGTCTAGAGAAAATGACTTAAGTTTATAAGTACAACTGATCTTTGCATGCCTGTGTTAATACTTTTGGGGTGTTTTTTGAAGTTCTCCAAGCATTGGTAGATGAAGTTATTTCAGCTGAGGCAGTGAGCAGAACTTTGCAGCTTGTGCTTCCTTAAGAGGCCATCAAAAATACAGTCCTGATATAATATGTATAATAATGTATAAATACAGGTAAATTCTGAAAGTAGGCAGCTTTTATCCTGCCAATGTGCTTACCCTTACCTATTTGTTATGTGGCAAGGCTGCTATAAATGTGAATTTATAATACACTGCTACCTCTGCCTCCAGCTGGATGGACATCCTCTCCTCAAACTTTTTCCCTCTTCAGACAGGCACAAGGCTTTCAAATGGTCATCTTTCTGCCTGATTAATCTAAAAAGTCATCATCAATATAAATTTTTTGCCAGAAAGTCCATTTGCTCAGAGATCTGTCAAGAGATGCTTTTCAGGTTTTATGGGTTTATTGGCGTAAACCAAATTTCAAATCAAATTGTTTATGTGGGCTTCTGGGATAAAAATTTTACTAACAAAACTTCTCATGACACAAACAGATGTTGGACAGAATTAGGGAGTCACTAAAATATGAGATGACAGCAAAAATAGGACTGAAAATCAGCGTGGGACTGTCCCATGCAGGCTTTGTCCTTCATTGAACTTGAAGTGTAGTGGGAGACTAGAAAGAAAGAAGAGGTGAAGTCTGGATAGAGGAAGAACTTTATAGAGGTGTGAGGTCAGAGTGTATGAACTGGACAGGTGAGAGGGAGAGCATGGGAAAAGGACTGTGACCTTGCTATAGCTACAACAAGAAAGGAAGATGAACTTGTCCTGGAGGCAGGGAGAGAAGAGCAGCAGGGAAAGTGGGAGGAGGAGTTGTAGCCATTGCATAAGGAAGAACAGGCTCAGCAATAGGAATAATGATGAATAATCAGCTGTACAACCCAGAGACAGAGAGAGCTGCTGGGCAGAGGAGGCAGCACAGACATAGCTACAGGGAAAGGAAGATGGAGAGATAATTACAGAGAAGTAAATCACAAAGCAATATGTCTGTATAAAGAATTTAAGTGGGAACTCAGCAAAGAATAAGATTTTTTAAAATACATTTTATTGTATTTTAAAATATATATTTTAGATATATTTCAGATTAGATAGAATTACTTTAGATATTTGCTTTATTTTAAGGATGAATGAGGAAGTTCCTTGCACCATCCTTCTGAGGGAGGAGTGTTGTGACATTTGCTAGGAAGTACAAGGATTTTTAGAAGATAGTTTGCCTGTTTACAGTCAAGGTCTCAAGAGAATCTGAAAGGTTTCAAGGCATCAATACAGTAGACATTAGCACACTGCTTGAATTCTCACAAATTCATCATTTTTTGTAAATCTAATCATTGGACACTGAACAGGTTTTGAAAGTGTGTCCTACGGTAGTCACACCATCTAAAAATCAGCTCCTTGCCAAAAATTTCCTTTTTTTTTCCTGAGATTTTTTGTCTTTTTTCTTTTTCTTCAGATTTATTAAAATAGAGGAACCTAAGGAAATAGTATCCATTTTGCCCAGTGACTTCAGGTGATAACACTATCACTAGAGATTATTGGTACATACCCAAAACCACATGCTACCAGAAATGGGATGGATACCTGATAAAAAGTAAATTAAGCATGATCTCACAAAAATCATCTGAACTGATTGGCTCTGACCACTACAACTGGATTTATTAGAATTGGGGATGCTTTGAAATCACAAGAGAATTGTTCACTGCTGTTAAAAACCATATCAGCAAAACAATTTTATAGCACAACAACAAAAAGCTATGAGTTGCAGGAGCTTTGGAATAACTTCACTTAAGATTCCTTTTTACTTGTCTAGCTGTGCTGATCACTGTGATCCTAAATGTAGAAGATTTTAGGAAAAGCAATTTTCTTATCCAATTTCTCAGCGGAAAAAAAGCACAAGAAAAATACTAACATTCAAAAACTAAAAATGTAGGGAGCTCATGACTCTGTTTGCATCCAGCTGTGAGCCATTACTCACATGAGTAGTCTCACTGATTGCAGAGGGTCTATTTGTGGATGCTGGAGCTTACACCTGGGAGCAGAGGCAGCAGAGGCACAGGAATCAGGCACCAATTTGGGCAGGCAGGCTGGAGCAGGAAAAGTCTGTTCTGAATGTATTGGAGCATGTGCTCCTACAGTCTCAGGCTCTGGTGGCACCAACTTCCACAAGATTTGAGGGCAGCTTCTGCTTTACTACCCTGAAGCCTCTGCTCTGCACCTCCTCACTGGCCCAGAGGCAACGGGAGCAGTAAGAAAGGGATTGTGAGAGGGTTATTTGGGTTCTGAGTAAGAACAACATAACAGAAGGGAGAAAAACAGAAGTTGAAGGTGAAATTCTCAAGCTGGTCTTTCTTCTCCCCTCTCTTATCAGGTTCTTCCACCAACAACTTCCACCCCCTGTCCTTTTTCTGCTCTATTCACTCTTCTCCACACAGACCTCCAACTCTCCCTTTTCCATCTTTCCTTCCCTCTCCTTTATCCAATATCACTACAACTCTCTCTCACTCACCTGTAGTCCTTTCTGCCACATGGAGAGACTCAAATTTTACTGCATTCCTTTTACCACACAGATATAATTTTCTAGCTCCTTTTGCCCTTCCTGGCCCTCCAAACACTGCCCTTCACCACAACACACACACACCTGTCAGCAGGTGACTCCTTCAAATCCAGCCTGTCGCTTCTGCTGCTGAATTGAATTTGCTTGAAGGGTCTTTGGAAGGACAAAACTGAATTTGTAGCTGAAAGCCTTGAGCTTTCCCATCTGTAAAAGAAGCTGAGGGAAGAATCAGATTTGAAATCCGGCTTTTAGTGATTCATATGTGAAATAAGTTTTACAGAAAAGTCTTTAAGTGGGGTTTGGAATAAAACTCTGAGATCTCAGCTAATAGCTCAAAGCCAAAAGAATGAGGCATGATGTGTTAAATCCCCTTGCTAAAATCTACTCTCCTGTTCTAATTACAGAGATGTCTCATAAGGACACTGACATACAGTATAGAACTTGCTCCTCAATTTTTTTTTATAGTCGAAGAAATTTATTGTGAGTTCACTGGAGAAGAAATGTGAGAGATGAAAAGGAATAAAAATGCCCTTTACCGTTGTTATATTTTTTCCTTTGGATTTAGGGCTTGGGGTGGGTCTGCTTTTGCTAAATATGCATAGTATAGTGGGCAGCTACATGAATGCCATCTGTCACATGACTGTGGAATACTGGAAGGATAAATGGCCTAAGGTTATTCTCTTTGACTTCCTTTTTTTTTTTTTCGCATTGCCACCTCTAATATTTCTTAAGCAGCATTTTTTGCCTGATAGAGAATACAACTGAAAAGATCAAAAAGGTGTATAAAACCTTTTGGTTTTATACCAAAAAGAGTTGGAAGTTTTGGCCAGCTTCAAAGTGTCCCTGGGAAACCAATATCCTCTTCTAGGAAAATATCTTCATTCTATACAATACTTACACAAATACTTAAGTCTATGAAAAATACTTCCATGGATCAGAGACCAGGATCATCATAAGCACCTAATTCCAATTAGTTTTGTTTTTGTTTTGTTTGGTGGTTTTGTTTTTTTTGTTTTTTTTTTTTTTGTATTTAAGTGCTCAAAGTATAGCAGCAGGGAATATGAACATTTTAAGGTAGCTGTCACTTTATGTAAATCATGTGATTTTAAAAATATTTTTTCCATATCAGCTGAATTGTTCTTATTTGTTCCTGGAGTTTATTTCTCCATCTACAAAGGTAGAGATGATCCATTATTCAGTTCTCTTGTTTAATGGCTTTTTTGTCATTCAAGTCACTTGAGCTCAGTGCTCTGTCCCAGCTGTAGAAATTTTCTGTTCTTTCAGGTGAGTGAATAGAGACACCAGGATTTGTCCATCTCTGTATTCATATTCGTTTTTGTAAGAGCAAGGTGTGTGGAGAGCCCTTCATAAAGCACTGAATAGCTCATTGAAGGTCTGGATTATGAAAAGTTTGCCTCACAGAGCCTAATCCTGATGAGGATTTAGCTCTGATCAGCTGTGTTGAGATCAACAAAGAAATGTTTCTTCACTCTCTTGCCTTAGTGGCCAAATCCACTGTGTGTCAAAGCAAATCTGTATGAAGCCTGCTTACACAAAAGATGCCAGATCATGGCAGACATACTATTCCTTTTTTATTTTCCCTTACTATCAGGATAAAAAAGTAACATCCTCTCAGGCTTCCTCCCTCCCTCCCTTTTCCAGACCCAGTTACCAGTTATTTATTCAATACAAACTGAACTATTTCTAGCACTGAAAGTGAGCTCCTCTGATCACTCCTGAATACCTGTCACTCACTGCTAGAACACCTTCCTTGAAGCTAGAGAATACAGGTTCAAACAATCTTAAATGGCATTCCCCCTATTTCTGTTTATAAACTTGAAAATGTCTGCAGACCCACCAGGCTGTGCATCTGCTGAGCCCAGCAATCCCAGAATGTGTCAGATTTAATCTGTGTGGTATCCAGCATGTCTAAGACATGCTGAACTCAGAGCACATTTGCTCTGAGTTGATCCTGAATTTACAGTGGCATTTGTCTGGCACTTTGGGCCATCCAGACTTATTGCTCAGATGTTCAAAATCCTCAGGTTACGCCCGGATGGAAAAATTTCTCTGAAAAAAAAAACTCGAGTAGTTTGACTCAAAAGGAAAATTATTCTGGACATGCCCAAAACCTCACTTTGCATATGCAAGGAGTTAAATATGTGTAAGACTCTGACAGCCAATGTGGTGGACTTTGGCAGAGAAATGCAGCCATTACCACAGCCTCAACCTTGAGACAAACAGCAGATCTGGACACCTGTAATTCCAAGATGAGGGAAAGAGCTTAATCCCAGAGAGGTACCTCTCTGAAGCTTCTTATAATGCACCTGCATGTTTTGGAAAGTGTGTTTTGGGAGGCTTAGGTGACTCCTTCAGCAAACTGAGGTTGGTGAAACCCATATATTTATGCCAATTTCTTCCAACATCCTGCATGTACTCCTCATCCTGGGCAAGGGATTGCAGTACGCAGCAAGGAATATAAAGTTTGGGAAATTCAGCCTAAGGTTGGAATTTATGGTTTTACATATGGCTGAGTTGATCTTGTGTCTTTCCTCCAAAACTTTTTCCCCCTTCATACAGAACTTTGATACCTGTCAGATGCTTTTGGAAGCATGTTTGACCTTTCATCTTTTGGTAGAAGAGGACTTGAAGAGCAGGTCACAAAATGTCTTGTACGGCTCTGCTCTGAACTTCACAGTCTATGAACAGCAAACAAAAATTGCTTTTCTTAATGGATGTCCACACTAAAATGAGGAGCTCAGTTATTCCAGTAATGGAGATAATTATTGCAGACAAAACTGGCTGGATTATTATCTGAGATAGATAAAATATTTCAGACAATGTGTTAGGATTCTGGAATGCAACATCTTTAAATTTTATATTGTGTGTTGATCACAGCTGATGGCAAATGTACGTATTGGCTGAACTGGGTACCCTCAGAAAAGCTGAATATTTTTACAAAATTATTGCATGTAGTTGTGTACATCATGCAAATATGAGTAATCCTATATGTGCCCTCACATACCAGATGGGGCTTTTCACATCTAAAAAGGGTTGTGTTGAAGTCAGATGTAAATAAGACTTTCTATTGTTTTAGATTCCCTAGTCTTACTAAGAATAATGAATATGGTATTGGATATCATGCCTTAAAATTTGTTATTTAAAATATGATACATGATATACCCAGTGAAACTTATCCTGATGAGGGAAAAAAATTACCAAGAGATGATAAAAACTGTAAGTCACACATGAATTACCTGGAGAATGAAACTTCCTTCTATTGTATATAACTTTTATAAAGATAGTGGTCCCACTGAAGATTTCATATTGCTAGCTTTAAAATACAGCTGCTCACATGAGCTTATGATTATGTAAAAATGTTGGAAGGGGAGTTAATTTACTCCTTTATAATGGTGAAGTTATTGAGCTATGATAATAATTTCTGTGGATTATATATTTATTGGGGGGAAAAATGTGCTCTGGATGGTTGCTCATTGGGCTGAGAGGGATCCGGGTTTATTCATTCTGGCTGTTCTCCCAGAAATAGATGGTTGACCTAGAAGATATTCAAATCCAAGGTTTTTTGGATAGAAGCCCATTTCAAGCTGCAGACCTTGCTGGTGTCCTAGAGCCTGGTGAGAGGGAAGCCTTGACCAGTTGCACAAAGTGTGCCATTTCTTGCCATGGGTATAGGCTGTGTCCTGACAGCTCATGGGGGCAGAGGAGTACAGTCTGCCCAAGTCTGCTCTGCAGAACAGATTTGCTCTTGGACTCAGAACAACTACTCCAGTTCTTTGTCACTTTTCTTTCTTTTTGATCATTCATTCTATTTCATTGGTATTTATGTGACAGAGAGTACAAGAGCACTCGTAAAACGCCTACAGCAGATTCGATCTCATCGGAGTCTTCAAGGCACCACTCTTACACAGATAAGTTAATAATGACATTAATAACCTCAGAGAACTTGTGACAAGAGCTGCAAATTTGTAACCAAAATACCTAACCCAAGGTACTTTCTTGATTGTGGTTTAGTTTACCACAGCAACGTGAAAGCACTGTGTCTCTCAAACGCCCTTCAGCTGGAGGGCTCTCCTCATGTAAAATGTAGTCAAAGCCATCACCATTCTGTATAGCTCAAAAGCTCCTTTTCCTCTCAGTTTTCTTGCTGAAATTACCTTTGAGACAACACTTTACCCCTCACTCCTATTAAATGATTATACATCAAGAGCTATTTCTTGAGTGGGATGAAGTCTGTGGATTTGCAGCGCTATTTTTTTTCAGCTATTTATTTTTTTTTTTAGTAAATATTTGGAGTCCCTCATTTTGGTTCTTTGTTAGACATTATGCTACACATGTGGGCTCTGGCAAGCTGAGGGCTATGGGAGCAATTCTGATCTGAAACAGCCTCTGGTAAACACAAAAATGAGTGTATACCAATTTCAGAACCTCTCTATCTCGAATTACCAAAACAAACAGCTTTCAAATTGGAAATGTGTTTATCCTGGCCCTTCAGTCTGGCAGAGGAACCTCGGCCCCATGGAATGGAAACGATGCATTCGAAACATCACAAGCACTACAAAGGTTTGGAGACCAAATATGGAGAAGGCTGTGAGCATTCTGGATTGAAATACATTAGGAAGGGAGGGAAGAGCTGTCTGGATCCACAAGATAATATGAGACCACAAGATAATGTGAGACCCTTCTGTTTTACAGGGCTAGCCACAAAGCTCTTCATTTTTCAATGCAAACAATCACTGTTACTTCAACAGTCTGGAATTCCTTGAATTCTATAGCAACACTAATTATTTTTTAGGGGCATTGCAAACGTTGTAATGGGAACCATAGTATAATTTTGTCTATACCCTCTGTTTGTTGGCAATAAAATAAGTGACAGGATTTGTATTTAACTCTACCGTTATCAATCTTGCAACTTTTTGACAAAACCTAATTTGCCATGCTTTATAATTTAAATTATTAAAATGTAAGTTAGAATTGCCAAGTTTGCAAATTAAGTGTACACAGGGAAAAAATTATGATCACTGACTTTAATAACTAAATAGTTTTATTAGATCTTCTGTAAAGATTATGGAAAATACTAATAATCTGAAAAAGGTTAAATTAAGAACTTTTGTGCATGGTTAAAACACATATGCTTGGCATAAATTTTAAATGTTGTGTGGTTGTCAGGGCTGACAACTATTTTACACCCATAATGGGCCAGAGCTGACTGAAAATAGTTTATATTATCTATGGACTAAGTGCTTAAACATATTGTAGCTAAATTCAGTGCATTTATGGGTATCCTAAGAAGCAGGTAATTAGTGAATTGCAATTTTGTTTCCAACATCTACCAGCAATATGAGTCTGTGAGCCAACTTCACAGATGGCATAGTCAACTTTAACTCCATTGATTTCATTGTGATGTCCTTATTTAATCCCCTGATTATTTCAGAATCAAGTCTATCATTTCATCTTTTTCCTTGATGATCCTGAACCATTCTAGCCAGTGCTGTCCCACTGATTTGTAGTCATAGTCTGGATTGCATTCCAAGTGCAGCTAGGAGCTTGTCCTATTTCTCTGCAGATACATTTAGGCACAGCAGAAAATTACAGTCCTCCCCAAAGTTGCGTGTATCTTATCAGGATGAGTTACACAATGGAGAAGCTCAGCGTGGAAAAGCAGATGTAGCTGAAGATCCAGCAGACACAACTCTCAGCATTCTTGTGTTTGCCCTTGGTCTGGCTCCAGACTGATCCCGTGGCTGAAGCGTGTAAGGAGAACTAACAATCCTTTAGTTAATTTGATCCAGAATGCAGAACTGTGCTCACTGAGTCTGCTTTGGTATGCAGACCAAGGCACGGTGAATAGCAACTGCCAAAATTTAATTGCTGACCTGAACCAAAAATGCTATTGTAAGACATTCTTTAAAATATATTCACAATCACTCTGAGCCTGGAGAGCAGTTTGGACAATTTCACCTTTCAGCAGACTGGTTTCAAGTCAGAATCTACAGTCTAACTTCTATGTATGAGAGGTAACCCATGACACAGTTCTGGAATTCCTTCCAAAATGCTCCAATTATCTTCCCACTTTTTTTTTCTTTTTTTACAATGTCCAGCCATGCCTCCCTTTAGGGAAGGAAAGATGTACTGATTTGAGGTTTTTCTTTTCTTTAATACTGTCAAAGAAAGACTAAGGTGTGAACATAATTTACTCCAAAAATCAAGGGAAGGAAAGAAAAGTAATGAATCTTCCAAAGACATGATAACACTATGGAAGAAAAATTAGATAGAAGAGAAAGTAAGAACTATTCAGGGCTTCTTCACGTAAGATTTTACAGTATAGAAAAATCAATGGAGTGCAGGATTTTTTTGTTTGTGGTGATATCCAAGCTGCAATAACTGTGTAATCTGCTGAGATGAGCTTGTAAGAAAAGCTTAGGCAGTCCTTGTCTTTGAATTAATTGAAGTGTTAATGAACAAGTCTTCACACATCTCAGACAAACACTTTAGCCTGATACATTCCAAATCTCTGCAAGGCTTTACTTTGTTGCAGCCAATGAGCACTTTAATAAAATATTGCTTTGTACTTCCTCATTGAACCAGTTATGAGAGCTTTGGTGACTTAAGGAGCACCAACCTGGTTGAGGCAGTGAAGAGCTGAATTTTTATCATAGATAAATGGTGTCAAGTCCTTGACTTGGGGTTTTTAGGTGAATAGTATCTGAAAAACTTTCCATGGCAGCTCCAATATTTGTCCTTGCATGTTTTAGCATGGCAGCAAAACAGTGAAGGTAGGTCCCTATTTGAACATACAGTGCCAAATCAAGACTACCATTTCCAATAGCTGTCAGACTTCCAGAATATTTTTTCAACTCTTTGAAAAATCTCTGGCCAGTTTTGGTAGAAGAAAGCAAGCCAAGCCAGTTCTTCAATTGAAATAAAGTTTCCATGCATGCAGCAAGCAAAACCACTCAGCTCTATGGCAACAATAGATTTACAAATCTCACAACTTGTAAGGGAAAATTATTTATATACAGTTGCTTGAAAAGTAATTTGAGTTGATATATCATTTGGCACCTCATGAAATTTTTCACCATTATGTGAAAGTACAGTCCCATCAATTTTTATCTTGCTTTTTCTTGGTCACTGCAATGTACATCATTCATGTTATCTTCATCATATATTGAATTTTATTTTCTTATACACGATACGTACAGAAATGTCTTTGTGTGTATGTATCCTATGCATTACATTTATACATCCACATATATATGTGTGTGTAAAAGTATCTATACAGAGAGAGAGAATCTGTGTGTGTGTGTCTGTGTGTACAGAAGGAATGAACCTCAAATTAATGTTTCATGGTGTGGTTGTTGTCCTTTCTGGTACGAGGGGATGATCACATAACCCATTTGCCAAGATGCTGTGGAATAATTTCTTTGTGGGTTCTGTGAAATGCTTCCCTCTGTTAAACCTCTTTGCGAGTGCATTCTTACAAACCAAACAGGCTAATTTGTAAATAAGATTGTAATAAGTAAATAAGATCTAAACACTGTAAATAAGACGTGGTTTTCACATACTGTATTAATTTTACTCCTTGCTGTGACACCATCCTTCTTTTTTTGTTAATTTTGGTGATGTTTTGGTCTTTCTGTTCATGATTACAATATAGCCACTTTTAACAAAATTTGAAGTAACTTTAGGACTTATTTCATATACTTAGGAAGGCGAGACCCTGGCTGCATTCTCCAAGGGCTTTTTGCCTTTTACAATTTTCTGCAGCATCATCAGTCACAGATGAGGTGAACCTTGCACTCCACAGTATCAGGCCTGCAGGCAGCTGTTAGTGATTTCTGCTGTTGTGACTACACGAAGAACTTTTCATCACTGGGTGTCTTCCTGACTGCAAATTGGTATTTTTTAGTTTCATTTCTCTACTTGAATTCTATTGTTTTACAGGTTTGTTTTCTGGGAGTGCCACACTGGTTTCTAAGTCTCTCTTTAGGAGATGAGCTCTGTCACAGCTGAGCATGTATAGCATCCCTTGTGGTGTGTGAGACATAGAATGGTCACTCCTGCTTTAGAGAGCTAAAATAAATCCTCTGTCACTTTGTGCCTCTCTTCAGTTTCTTTGCAGAGAAACAGCATTGAGAGGAAAACTGCAGACCATGACTGAAAACTACCATAAAACCTGTAATAAAGCAAAATGAGCTTAAATACTTCAGGCTTACATTTTACCAAGCTGTAGGAGTCCTCATCCATTATCTTTATAATTCTACCTGCTAATGAGTTCTGTGAGTTGCTTCTGGACCAAAATGCGGCTTATCAACATTAATGAACCTTTATCACTTTTCCCTTAAAAAGTTTGTGATCTGAGCCTTTGGGCTGCAGGAGTGTTGCTAAGACAGATGCTTTACAAAGAGCTGTTAGTCTTGTGCAGCCAAAGGTTTGACAACCTAAGGGGTTACTGAGACCATTTTCCAGTGTCATTTCACATTCCTTAGGCATCTCCTTCAGGGAAAAGGAAAGATATGATACCCAGCCTAGTTTTCTCACTAACCTGAGAGACATTATGGAAGAAATATTTATTTTATTACAGGTCTAAACAGGACATTTCATCTAAATGTATTTTAGAAATTATTTTTACACTATTGCATCTCAAGGCCAGCAAATATATCAGCATACAAACATGAATGGTAGTTGACATAAAAATGCCTGCATTTGTGTTTCTTAGACAAGCTACCTAATCAGTTTAAGGAGTTATTTATTCAAACACCTATTCAGAAGCTAAAAAATTTCAGGCTTGGAGATGCATTATTTTATGAATTGAATTTAAAATTGCAGCTGACTTCACACTGAGGTATAGATCCTGGTTTAAAGAATGAGAGGCAGACTATACTTTTTCCTGACATTTTTGATTAGATTAACGTTGGGTATGAATACAACTATTCTGTATCTCTGAACACAGACATTTTTCAGAAGGACAAAATGCATGCTGTTTAAATATTAGGTATCTGTGTCAAATGTTCCTTGTGTACATATTCTCCCAGCATATTGGCATTATCCAGGTTTAACTTACTGCATTTCTACTTGAAGAATCCAAAAACCATTATTTGCCGGCTTCGGTTTTTTAACATTGATAGTTTTGTCACATCATTCATTACACCCTTCTGCTTCTCTTTGGGAAGCATTACTCCACTGGAAAGGAGCAATAGGATTTCATGACAGCAGCACGTTAGCCAAGACAATCGATTACAATTGTAATTTCTCACAGATGTTTTAACCCGGTGGGTTTAAATTGATATCTGAGTAAGTTTTAAGAGACTTCACGGAACGGAGGCGCCTCGCCGCTCTACACGCGCTCGTCCTCCTGACAGCACAACGTATCATCTGCAAGGAAGCACCATATGGCTTCAACTCAGATGAGACAGCACCACTGTGTACTAGATGAATTTCTCTAAAGCTGAGCAGCAAAACTATAATGCACCATGCTAAAGTGCATATGTGAGGAAAGCAAGAGTGTTATAAACACAGGTGACAGCCTGGCAGGCTTTTCTGGAAGTATCACCTGTCCTCTCAAGATGATGCATGATGAATAGATATTGGCTGTGCATGATCTTCATCCTTACTTAGTGCTTGGTGGTGTTCATGCTGCTCATGTGCTTGGGTTCTTTGGTAATACAATTAAAAATGTCAATTTTGACCTCTGAAGACCTCTGCAGTAAATTACATTCCTTTACTTTAGCCTATTTAGTTGACTCTAAATTTGTGGGAAATGCGTGTGTTATAAAGAAGGTTTCTTAAAAGTTGTGTTTCCCACTGGGCTGTCCCAGCAGTTGACATATGGCCTCATGTGTAGAAGTTAGCACTGCATAAACTCACTCCAACTCACACAAAATCTATTAACAACTGGCTTAAATAAGAAGAAATTCCAGTACAGGCATTTTTCCTGGGGTCATGGAGAGATTTGGGTTTTGCTAATGTTATTCAATAAATTGCTCATGCCTTGGCTTTTGCAAACTGATGCCTTGACACTTTTCATGAAAATATTCTGATGTTTGATATTTTGCTGAAATATCTGGGGAAAGTTTTGTCAAAGTGGGTTATGATGTAATGCTTCCACTGGGGAAGTAAAATTTAAGAGAAGGAAGAAAATGGGTTTCTTATGCGAGACAACTTTTCTTTTTAAAATGCAAATAGCAAGGTCACTAGAGGCAAGTTTAACACTTATTTCTTTTGAGCTTAGCTGGTGACACTTTTGCAATGGGATAGGTGTCCAGGTGAGACATCCCTGTCTTTGCAAAAATAAGATTTTTTTGAGGTACTATTGAAAATATGCTATTTCTTTAACCCATCTTATGGCTGTTGATTGATTTTGACTACTGATGTCTTTTGTTCCCCTCATTTTTTATTGTACACTAGAAGTGTTTGTGTTGTTGTTGTTGTTGTTGAGGTTTTTTAATCCTATATCAACTGTGATTTCTCAAGTGCTAGGGCAACATTTTCCAGTAGACTGAACTTAAAATTTTACAGCTGGAGGTGAAAGCTGATCCAGTACCCGGGCTTTCAGCTACCCAGTCCCAACACAACACACTGTCAAACAACTCTAATTTATGCAACCTTTGGGAAGTAGGATGGAAAAACAGCACCCTGACACATCTGTTACCACCATTCTCCTTCATCACTGATATCACCTGTGAAAGCATAGACCAGAACTTCATTGCTCCCACCTTCTGCACAGAACTGATGCTAATTCCATTTGCAGAGCAGGGAGAAAAAAATCCTAAAAGCAGCGAGACTTGGTGCTTTCCCATTCTTTGCTGAAGTATTTCTTGAGAAAATGGTGTCATTATCTAGTATGTTAAAGCAGAGGTATAATTTCAAGTTGTTAACAATAAGACCCTGAAAATTAGGGTACTGAAGACCTGACCTTGACAGGTGTGAAACAGTTGTCCTACAATTTTGGCCAAGTTCATCTGTTCTCTGCTGAACATCCTAACATGGTACAGAATCTTTTCAGCTTTCGTGTTCCCCTGCAGCCACTGGAGCAAAAGACCTCAGTGCTCTTCTGAACAGCTCAATCATAAGAAGGCTTAGGCAGTATGGAAAGGAAAACAGATCTGGTAACACAGAAAAAAGTGTTTTATGGCCTTAGTGAATGCTGGCTATTCACCTCAAATGCTGTGTAGTTTTCATGCTACCTGTTAAAAAACAGCTGTAGAAAATATTAAATTCATTGGGGAATGAACAAAAGTCACACAAAGTACAGTAGAATTACAGGATAAAATTTAATAAAGATTTATACATGTTCAGGGTTTTTTTATCATAGTGCTAAACTGACCTTGGTTTTCATTGCCACAGAATGAATAAACAGAGAGATATTGATGTAGAAGCAAGTATAAAAAGATACAGGCAGTTCTCCATTTAGATGGCATATTGTTGTTTTCTGCTTATTGTAGCATAAATTCCTATGAAGACTCTGGCTTCATGCTTCAAGAGAGGAAAAAAAAATGTATTTTTTTATACATTTATTTAAAATACTTGGTATACAGAAAACAAAAAGAGATCATTGATTTGGTCCATGACATGATTATGCTTTACTCTAGGCATTATTGTACTAATAATTCTAAAATCTTTAAGATGCCTCATTCAGGTTAGATGGGTTTTCTCTTAATTGCACAGAATAATCTTAATAAGAATGCCTTAATCATCTTTTAATGGCAAAAATGAAGTACAAATAATAATGACTTAATGTATAGCAACAAAGCTTTGTGGTATCAGGATGTATATTTTCCTTTTCTTTTACCCTATCAGTTGCAGGTCAGCACTAACAGACACTAAATTTGAAATTGTGTCCTCAGTCCTGAAAAAAAAATTCAACAGTTTATTTTTCTTCATAAAAATAAGAGCACTAATTCAACAGCACTGACTGCTTCAGTAGGTACAAGAAAAGAGCAGAACAGTCTGTCAGAATAATTCCCACACAAACAACAGTGAGGAGCCAGAACTCTTCCTGTAGGTATAAATTTTTATGGCCATCCTTTGTGAAATGTTTCATGCTCCAAGATAATATATCAGGCAAGCACAGTGACTAATAGCTGAACTTTTTTGACATTTTTGGATTTATTTTGACTCATTTTGAAAGGTGTTATAAAGGTGCTCAATTTTAATGTTTTGGGTTGGAGTTTGCTCATTTGGCTTCTCTTTTTCTAAAAATTTTCTTTTTCTTATGCAGCTTCTTTCAGTTATTTCCAAAAAGATAAGCATTTGTATTTGATATTTAAAGTGATAATATGTCTTCAGTATTAATGCATTGATTGCCTCAACAATTGCAGAAATTGATCATGAAGTCTGTAAATTGAGAGATTTTATTAGTGGTACTCATTTCCTTTGGCTTTTAGACTCGTGAAGATGAATAAATCTTTCCACTGAGTTCCAAATAACAATATCTGCCTGCACTCTTGAGAAGTAACAATCTCAGCAAGCAACAGTGGTCATGTAGGTGGAGTTCCCCTGGTCTTCCAAGCTGACAGAATTTTCTCCCTGATATTTGTTTATCCATACAATCATGGTCACCCATGATTGTATGAAATATCTTTTAAACTATGCAGTTTTCTTGAGTATTGAAAACACATAAAGGTTGTCTCATATATTTGCAACTAACATGTCTGGTGGTTACCACAAAAAAAAAACTCTGTAATCAGCCCTATTAGGACAAAAATTGCCTAGGCATTTTGGTTAATTTGAAGCTATCACTGTGAGCAAAGTGGAATTATTTAAAAAGAATTTAGATGGGCTGACCAAATAAGCTGTATAAAATAAATAATTGCACAGATTTCTTTAATCTGTTTCCCCTTCCTGCTGCCCCTCTCCATCCAGTTCCTTGAGGTTCATGACTTCATTTCTTTTTTCCTTATGTTTATTTATGGCTTTCTTCACCAGTCTCTCTTCTCCTTTGCATCTCTCAGGTTTCCTCCAAGGACAACCTTCCTATGTTTAATCATCATTTTTTCAGGGCCCACTCTCTCAACATATACATCGAGAAACAGAAAAGCATAATTTACTGTCACTGTCTCTGCAGGCTATATGAGTTCCATTTTCACATTGTCATTTATGTTTTAAAACTCCTCAGATTCAACTCTACTCAGGTCTGCTTCCTTTTAGGATCCCTGGTACAGCAGAAGAATGTGATTATTCAAGGAACTGCAATTGAGGTTAAAAGTGGAACTAAGCACAAAAGATTTCTGTTGAAGGCCAAGAAAGTACAGAGTAGAGAAAGCAGGGAGTCAGGCTGAGGAGGCAAACACCAAGAACCACCCAAAAACCCATAAATGGTCTGACTGAGAGGTTTGAGAGTTCCCTGCATCATGCCTGTGGCTGCATTTCCAGATAGCTCACTAACACATACATCCCATCTGCAATGAGAGCTTGTTCTCACCAGCATCTTTGACTATTTTCATACCAATCTTTCATGAGCAAAATACTTTTTGTGCTTCCTCATCCATGGAGCAGTAAAAGGCAACTGGTTAATAGATCTTGCCACATAGTCCAAAATAGTTTCCAATGAAACATTTTTAAACTACAAAGGGTTACAATATCTCCTTTCTACACCACTGTCCCAAACAGTACCCCTATCTATCTTTTTTTATATAGTGCTTTTTTTTATTCCTCTGCCTTATTTAGGTTTCCAGTCCTATTCAAGGTGGAAAACACTCCTAACTGGGAAGCTGATTTGAACAGACATTTAGGTGACATGACTATGCAGAAGGAAAGAGCTGTAGCAGGTAGGAAAAACAAAATGTAATATAATGCTCAAAAAATGTCTTTTGTTCAGGATATCCACACAGTTTAAAACACAATGAAATCAGTTTCTTATGGCAATTTTATAGAAAAATCACCTGTAACAACCATTATGTTTTACAGTGTTTTTCAGTATTTTTCTTACTCTTGTGAGGGGGGATTGCAATCTTCTTCTGATCATCGAAAAGTATTTCCATTCTACTCTTGTTCACTTTAAACACATTTCACTGTTCAGGCCTTTAACTAGCTCAGTAAAACGATTCAGATCTGAACTCTATCACTCCATTGACTGAACTTTGCAATTTAAAACTAATGTGCTGTTGCACTGTCTACAGGCACTCCTAATGGACAACTTTAACATTGTTTAGATGCCAGGTAATTTGTTACAACCTGAATTTCCTCTTCTACTTAATGGCTGAAAGTTAAATGTTTGCCATCAAAACCAGTGGTCTGTTGAACATTGATCCATGTGAGAACAGTGAACCTATGTCTCTGCAAATTTGTAAGTCATCTAAGAGGCAAAGCAAAGCTGACCTCGTAATGTCAAATCCCATTTAGAGCTGGTGAATAGGTTGGAAAGAAGGTACTTGATATCTTTTGAGCAGTATTAAAAATACACTACTGTGCAGAAGGATGAAAGCCTCAGTAAATTAATGTAGGGAGTCTGGCCTTTCCAAATAATTTATAGTTGAATTTTGTCTTTTAGGAGGAATGGGATGCAGTTAATAAGTGTTGTGACTTCAGTAAACAGTTTCTGAGCACACAGGCTTCCAGATAAGTGTTAGAAGCTGTAGCTTTGCCCTTCTGTGTGCATCATTTTATTTTAAATTGTCTTTCCTTAAATCTCATTATTAATTGCACTTTCTAACTTCACTCAAAAGTGGTAACTCATATCACTTAGCTAAAGCATCCATTTGGAGTTGAAATATATATCCAACTGCATTTTATTAAAATGTGAAGTTTTCATTTAGTCTGTATTTGACTTAAATTCTTCTTATTCACTGGCTAGAGGCCACAGGAGGACCTTGGCATAGACTCATGATGCTGGGGCTGATGCCCCACTCTAGACTAGTGTTTCCATTTCCCTGCCAGGTCTCTGTATTGTCCTCACTCGATTAATTCACTCTCCTGGATGTGTCAGCTGTGAAACTTTTGGGGCTTCCAGATTTGCACCTTTAAGATCTGACTCACACAGCTTGCAGTTTGCTGCATAATTTAATGGATAGCTATCCACTTTATTTGGCTAAACGAGCAGGCATTGTTGCTGTTTAGCATTCATTTTTGCATAATGGTAATCAATTTTTAAGGACTTTTTTTTTCAAAGAAAAAGCTTAATAACTGAAAATAAAACTGTTTAGGTAGTAAAGCTTTCACTTGTAGAGCTTGCAAATACTCTGAGCAAATGTAAGAAAGATCTTCATCCACTCTCTTTCCAGAGTGTCACTGCACTCTTTTAAGCACATATATACTGGCAACACCCAGGGCAGGATTTGAAATGGAAATCAGAAGTTCTTTTGAAGGGCAGTAGCAATTTATCAGAATTGTCAGAGACCAGTGAAGAGGATGGTTGCTGGATATTAAAACAAGATGTGACTCTGATGGTTGTGTGTGCTAATATATTTATGAATTTGGGCAGAAAGATGATCGGACACTTCATCTGTGCCTAATGCAATTTCATGCAGATTCTCACCAGTTGTGACCTCTTTGCATTGCTCCAGAATGTTATGCCTGAAATAGCTTGCCCTCTTCATCCCAGTATTTTTTATTAGGCTTCTGCTGTGGCCAAAACCTACAAAATCTAACTATGCAGCCTGTGGATTGCAATGCTTTCTGAGGAATTTAAGTGGAGCCAAAAACCAGGCTCCAATTAGACAGCTTGCTACATTCTCACCATGGAGAGGAGACAGCATGTAAACTACCCATATGCATTAATTATAATCTCCTCCCCTGCTTTCCATTTTTCAGCTTGCCAACTCTCTCTCCCCAAAATGAATTCTCCTGCCCTTCCTTTGTGGCTAAGATTAGGAGGTTTTGCCCCCTGAAATTAAAAGGAGATGGGCACAGCCAAAAAAGGCTGGTCTGCGGGGACCCAATCAGGCTGGTGCGTGGGGGTTTTTGTTGGTTTTTTTGTTTGTTTGTTTTTCTTTTTCACTGAGTCATCGGTGGTTAAGAGTGACAGTGGGGAACAATTAGTGTTTTCATAAAACTTAGACCTAGGGCTGAGGAGAGAGAAGGAAGCAATATATCTGTGGTGAGTAAGCCTCAAGAGCCATAATTTCCCTGTTTGTTTCAGTTGAGATGAGTGCCACCCTGTTGTTTGTTTTATAAACTGTTTAATAAACTGTAATGTTTATTAGCAGTAATCCATTAAGATCATCTCCTCTGAGACCTTTCCTGTACAGTCAGTGCTCTGCACTTCAATGAGGAACCCAGTTTTATTTTCCTCTTGTTTCTTGTTTTGCACCAATTCAGAAACTTTAATGATGTTATCTGAACTTTTATACCATGCTGCATAGAGAAAGAGATCTTAAAGCTATTTAGGCAACCTTTGCCAGCTTCAGACATGTCATACAGAAAAATAATGAAGTCTAAAATATGTATATGTGAGCCCCATCGTTTGAAATTGTAACAGCTCCATTTCCTTGCTAGGATGTGGGAAAATTAGCTGTGCTATGTCATGTGGTGGATCAAGGTGGGAGGTAGCACAGGTGGTCATAACAACTGCAAAGGTTTTATTACAGAAGGCTCTGCTCATTTTTAATAAAATTGTCCTTGAAACCCAGCTAGCCAGAAATTAATAGGAAGCTTGCAATGATTTTTTTTTTTACCTCAGGAAAGCACTCTGAAATTTCACATAGGGAAAATCACTTATCAGTGCATCTAAACCGAGTTTTATTTTAAAATACAGTTTTTAATTAAAGTTTGCAATTCTGAGCCTGCTGCTAGTACCTGATATCTTGCTAAAAGGTCACAGCACTGGTGGCATTAATGGCATGAGAGGCTGATATAGGAGATTAAGAATGTTCAAATTGCCTTTCAGTGCAGGATTATCATTAGGAGGGGCTGCAGGCATTCCTGGCCGAGGGCAGGTTTAGTGATGGAAGGGAGGTTCTCGTTCTTTGGCATGGCTGTTCCCACAGGAACCAGGCTTTTTCCTAGGGTGGGTGTGAGCAGGGAAGGGGAAATGCTTGTTCTGAGGGTCTCAGCTCCCTCCTTTGAGAAGGATGTTGCTCCAGCAGCCCCAGCAGAGGTGGTGTGGTGAGCAGGGTGGGGATGGTGACTGGGGAGCAGTCGCACCCTAACTCTGGGGATCCCCTGCCTGGGAATTTCCTGAGAGTCCTTTTCACAGCCAGATGGTCCAAGAAAGAGTCAGAGATGCTTTGCTTTGCTTCTCAAGGTTGTTTATTTTCTCTTATCTGTAACATGTTCTCCCTGCCCAGCTGAGATGCTCTCAGCAGGTCAGCTCAAGGCACACTGCCCACCCCCAGGGCTGTGTTGTCTTTTTATACTATAAACTATACAGACATTATTTACAATTATTCCCCAATACTCATCACCTATTTTAGACAGTCAGTTTCTACTCTAAACCAATCCCTAAGTGCCAACATCACCAAGAAAATGGAGACAATGAAGAAGAAGGAGGAAGGACAGTGCACGCCCAGATTGCTCCATCTTGACCCCCCTGTACCCTTAGCATAAAAATCTTAACATTCTATTTCTCTACTCAGTGATAAGCTACTCATTCTATTCTACTTTCCTGGTTTGTAACTCCTCACAGAAAGTTGGTAACTGTTTCCATGGCTCGAGATCAAGGGCAGAAGGGTCTTGGGCTCTGTGCCAAACCCTCCGAGCCCCCTGCCCGGGTCTCAGCCCATCCAAGGCAGCAAGAGGGATGTCCTGGTTTCCCACACCTAACCCCTGGAGATAACAGTGGCACAAACACCCCCTCCCTGCCCAAGCCTTATGAGTTGTCCTTAGCAAGAGCAGGAGCTGCTCCGTGTGGCTTGTGTCCCTCACTCTTCAGGTGACAAAAGTGACTTTGCCTGTACTGCTGGAAAGCCTTGAACTGGATTGGTTCCAGTTGTATCTCGAGATGTAAACAGAAGATCCTTGAGCTGCTTTACTGCCACTGACAGCAATACAGGGAGACTGTGGAGCTTTGGGCTCTTGCCAGAGGAGAGAGGAGATGCAGCTATTCTCAGAGAGGTGTTCCAGAGAGCTAAGGAGAAGCAAATTTAATTTGGAAGCTGTGAAAGGACCTCAAAAAGTGAGGCAGAAGTAGATGTTTATTGCTGGGGGGAGCTGGCATTGCTGTGTTCTGAGCTCCTGAGGCAGCCCAGAGTCACACCTCCTGCCTCTGGAGCATTTCTGAGGTAAAGAAGAACAATGAACTTAGCACAGCAGCATGAGTGACTTTGGTGCTGCCTGAGCCAGCAACCTGAAGCTGCTGCTGTGCAGGGCAGGCAAAGGGCAAGATTTGAAAATCCTCCAGTTTGGCATGGAGGAAGATGCTAAGGAGGCCTCAGAGCCAATGTTCTCCAGCAGTAAGCACAGGACTAAGCCATCTGCAAACAACCCCAAGGATAGATTGGGCACAGCCTTATTACTCTGGTCATAACTCTGAATTACTATTACTTTAAAAATATAGTGGTCTAGTGAAGGCTGAAATTAAGTGGAACATATTGCCACTGCCCTCAGGGATCTGGCATGGAACCACCACAGAAAGCAGAAATGATCATTTGCTAACAGAACAGAAACCAGAGTTCTGAGAGTCAGAGACACTTGCTTCAGAACATCTGCCAGATGAGCCATGGCATAAACTGCAGCATCAGATTATATGTGTTGGGCTGTTGGGTTTTGTTGCTATTTTCTTTTAAAATTGCTGTTTGGTCTCACATAAAGCCATGAATCTTTGCCAAAGACCGTGCTGAGGGTGAAGATCCAGATGTAGTAATTATGTCTAGCACAGGGTCTCTGGGAGAATATATTACCAAATTTGTGTTATCAATATGAAAGTGAGTTAGCAATAGCAGATTTTTCTAAGTACAAAGCTGGTCAGAATGCTTCAGAAAATAAACAAATAAATAAAAGGACACCTTTAAAAGGCTTTTGTTAAGGAAGGCAAAATTTGAGCCATGGCTTCAGCCATATTGAGAAATCCAACATGCCAAAAAATACTACCTGCAATAGCTAAAAGTAGCTATAGGGTGAGATTTTTTAAATAGTCTCTCAGTTTACTTTTATTGTATAGAGAAAAACCTGCTTGTTATAAACAATTATTTTTATGAAGCATCCTTTCTGTAAGAAGATAAACCAAGTAAACTTTCTAATTTGGAGCCTTGGGAACTACAGCACTTTCCAAAGAAGTCGTCTATGGAAATTGGTGGTGACAAACAGAGGCCTTAGGTAGGTCACAGTGATATCAAAGAGGGACTTTTGTCATTGCAGAGAAATTCTTGCTCAGGCAGAAGAGGTTATGTCAGTGTAAGGCAAAATGGGAGGGAAGCAAAGGTCTTTGTGCCCAAGACAGTTTTATATGGGCAATAACCTTCCCTTGATGAGCTGGCTGAGCCTGGGGACTTGATTTATCTGGTGCTAATGAGCTTTCTGCTGCCTCCAAACACCTGAGACAACACAGGGTGTCTCAGAGATTAGCTGACTACAGTTAGGAACTTGCTTTCTTGTGCTGGAGACTTTTTATTATGCTGACTGCCATTAGGGCTGTGTTTGGTTGAGGAAGGTGGAGGAAGTGGAAAACTGTTATTCTAAGAAGATCTTTGTGCAGAGGTCTGTGTTAGAGGTTCAAGGCCAAGCAATAGATCTTAGAAACTGAATGAGTTTCTCAACACAGCTTTTGTGTTGCTCAGCAGCCAGGAAAACAACCTAAGGATAATGGCTTTTGAGAAAGGTAAAGACTAAATAACTTTCAGTTTTCTCATTAAAATCTTCTCATTATTTAGAAAGATATTCACCTAAGACAGCAAGCTACTGTTCTGTGTTTCAGGCTTCCTCTGAACTTGGGCCTCTGAAAAGTTTATACTGTAAAGCAGACAGAACAAAAAAATGGAATGAACTGCTTGCTCAAGCTAACAAAGCACACCCAGGAATTAAATCCAAGCTGCATTATTCCCTCACCCTACATGCAGCCTGAGGATGCTGATTTGGCCAGTGCCAGGCTACTCTGTATTAGTGAGTGACACATAGTCTTTATACTTATGAAAAAAAGTGCAGTCACTGATAAGACTCTTGATATGCCCTGTCCTTTCAACAACAAAGTTAACCACTGGAGGAGGCTTTGCATGTAAATGAGGTTCCCTTCAGGTTTCAAATCTAATCAAAGTGGAATTCAACTTTCTTCTAAAGGATATGCAAAACTAGTTGGTCAAACATCCTTCAGCCTCTAAGTTTATCACCAGCCTGACGTCAGTCTGGAAATCCCAACTTTCTTAAGAGATGATAAATGTTATCTGCCAATCTCTTCCACTGAATAAACTCTGTTTGATCTGCATTAATCACACTTGGCAGAAGCTGTTCAAGCCTGCTAGCAGCAATCCTGGTGAACAGCTTGGCATCATTGCTTAATAATGAAGTGGAACAGTATGAAAAAAAACCATGAAGGAGCCTCCTTTTCATTGCCACCCCAAAGTTAATGAAACACACATTAAAATGTATGGTTTGAAATATTCAATAGATCTGAAACTGTCTTCTTGTAATCATATTATTACTCTCAAGGGCAAAACATATCCCTTTCTTTTTCCCTTTTCTGCTATAATGCTACATGTCAGAAGTGCACAGAAAGAGAAATACTGGATACTTCTGTAATTTTTGATACTTTTTATCATTTTATTAAATGAGCATTTGATGTCCTGAATTAATCTTCACAAATTTTGTCAAAGAATGTTTGAGTTGTTATCACTTTCACTCCAATATGACCAAGCACAGTTCAGAGCTCAACAATTCCTGCCATTTTCCTTAGTAAGGAGTGGACCTGGAACAGGTCTGTGCATCCCTTCAGCCCAGCAAACCCTATTTTGGGCTGGCCTCTTTGGATATTTAGGCAGTGACTGGAACACATGCTGAGAATTTCCACAAAAATTCTCTGTCTGCTTGCGGGTTCTCATCCAGCAAATGTTTCAAAACCTTTTTCAGTGGCTTGCTTGGGTGTGTGGCTGCACTAAACTCAGTGGGACTGTTGACAGTCTAGCATAGAAATAAGGAATTGATAGAAACATCTATTAGAGCACTCAGGGAGAGTGAGAAATGTGCTCCTGGGGGGTTACATAGCACCTGCCTTGGTTTTGAATAAATGGGAAGAGGGAGAAATAAGGAAAGTGAGTGGAGAGGGAAGTACAGAAAGTGGAGTCACAGCACTGAAAAATGAGATGTAAGAATGGAAGAGAAAAGAACAGAGGAGACAAAGTGAAAACAGTGAAAATATCTAGTTTGTTTGTGGCTAGATGAGGAAAATAATGTTTTTTAAGAAGGGAAAGATCTTCTGCAAAACCTCCCATACAGTTTCTGGGTGTGCAGGGCCCGCTCAGCAATTACTCACATTGTTCTCCTGAGGAATCTCTCTTGTAAAAAAAAAGACATTGGCAAAACTAGCATGACTGACAAAGAAAAAAATATTAACTTTTCCCCCCTAAAAAAGATAGTAGACTTCTCCAGAGACATTAAAAATATTTCCATGTTAGGAGTGTGCAGGGATGTTAGGATAACATGGCTGATCTTCTTTATAAATGTTCATTCATCTCAGCTTAAGCCTGGAATTTTTGACACTAAAAGACAAACACAGGTTTTTTGAAGCATCATCATCATTTTGTGAGCCTTTGGGCCTTTTCCTAGACTTTTATTTCTGAAGGTTGAAGTTGCTTTAAAACATATTAATAAGTTAAAAAAACATATTCCATCCTGGTATTCCAACAGATTCAGTGAATTCATCCGGTTAAAATATAAACTTCTTCCTCTAGACTATAATATCCACTACTATTGGGGTTTTTCTAATTAAAAACTGTGTAATTTGAATCCTGAGAGACACACGCCCTCTGAAATCATGTAACTTTGTAGTAAAAGTAACAATGAACTTTCTTCTTTTTCTCAGGAATTTATTGCATTGCACAAAAGTTTATTACAGATGGGAAAGGCTTATAATGAATTAAAAACTAAGAAATGAGGGCATAAACATATAAGATATTAGTATGATGTATGACATTTTTTCTGAAGTTTGTATATTCAGGCAAAGAAATTAAGAAGGAATTAAGTTATCACATTTTGGAAGACATGCCTAAATACTTCAGTTTAGTGCTGGCCACAGAAGTTACTTTAATTCTTAAAACAAGTTAATTACTGAAATTTCACTTGGATATTTGAACTTTCACATTAGACACTTGGAAGTAGCCTATGAAAATATTTAATTAATTACTAGTGGGCCAAAATATTACCTATCACTGGTAAAGTGTTTTCTTTCTTGCAGACACCTACAGTGATGCCTCATTAATTTATGGGGTTTTGCTACATATTAATCTCCCTGGAAATACACTTTTGGCTATGCCCACAAAAAACTTACTTTTTTAATTCTATTTCATTAAAGAATTGCAGTATCCATATGGCAATATATATGTAATGCATACTATATTAATTCAAATTACTCTCCCCTCTCTAAGAAACTGTCAGTTTAATGAGACATCACAAATAAAGTGCAATCTGAAAAAAATCTCTCACCTATAATTGCTCAAAGCATGCATTCTCTCTCCAAGCTTCATTTTCACTGCATGTTTAATGTTTTTAAAGTGGTGTTGAATGTAATGCCTTTTACTCTGAACACACTTCACTTCCTGGCTTGAGTTTCCTTCTTGATATAAGAGGGAAAAGTTGAAATTGCTTCTAGACATTTAGGGAGTGCACTAGAATACAGATTAAATTCTTTACAAGGTTTTGATAAGTCAGGAGTCCTCTATCTCAGAAGCAGTTGGGCTAATCAATAATGAGGCATTGTTAATTAATTCATGTGCTTGTACTGTGGAATCCTTTTACAAACTTATGTATAAATATATGTGTGTGTGTATATATATATATATATATAAATATGTGAAGTGACTAAGGCCACATTCTTTTGTTTTTGCTATTCAAAGGAGCATTTTCTAAAGCCTCTACTGAAAACTGAATCTGACTACACAAAACAGAAAGAATATAACAAAAGGAAAGGATGTATACAACGAGAAAGAAATGTATGAAAGAAGACCTATCAAAAAAGCATGGACCCAGAATAAGGGCTGGTATGGAAACAAAATTATGGATAAAATTTTAAAGAGCATTTTATTCCCAGGTTCCAAAATGGTAGGCTACACTGAATTGAATTTTACATCTATCTGCTGGAATATCTGCTCTCAGACACATTTTAAACCCAGGAGTCTAAAAGCAACTATTGCACAAATGCATTTTTGTTAGGAACTTTTGTATCTAAATGTAGATGGTGAGACAAAGAGTAATTTATAATGGCATGATATATACATACTGGTAGCCACAGTGTTTCAAATTCTTTTCTTTTTTAATGGTTTTTTGGGGTTTGTGTAAATGGCAAGGTTTCCTGCAATTTCAGTTGCCTTAAAACAACTGTATAGTTGGAAAAGGATAATTTATAAGGAGCAGTGCTGTTTTGGAAACATGCAGCTTTTAGTATCAATCTGAATTTTTCAGATAAAGGGTAAAAATTGTATTGAGTAATATAGAAAACAGAAGACCTTTTCAAAGGTTAATGTAAATAGCAGGAATCCATTTAGATCATTCTTTTTTATTATTATTTTGTTTATTAAGATTAAAGGACTTATTGCAGTTCTGAAGTGAAACTTCAATACCCTGGAGAAGGAAAAAAAAAAATTTGCTTAGGAATTCAGGTACTGCTTACAGACACATGCTCTATGGTGTAAAATATCTGAGGATACTGCAGAGGATGCTTAAAATCCTGGAAGATCATTGGCAAGTTGGGAATCTTTCCTTGCTTCAGCATAGGTTTTATTAGACATTTATCTATACTTTAGGGAAAATGGTTTTTATTTATGAACAAATTCACTTAGCAAATCCAAATTAAAATGGTAAGTACTCTACTGTCTTTCTTTCAGAACATCTCATCATTGCAGGATAGGCAGTACTGTGAAGGACCTGGAGATCAGGAAGTGATCTCAGGACAATGAACAATGAATGCATGTACATGCTGGCTAGATGGACTTGATCAAGATGTTATAAACATCACTCTCAAGGAGGTGTAAAAGTGATGGAATCACACTTCTGAAGATGGCTCATCAGGGTTTCTGGTAAGCACATATTTTTGCCTCGTTTTCTGCTGTAGTCTTTGGTGTGCACAACCAAATCATTCCCCAGATTTTAACTTCACGACTCCAGGCAGCTGGAATGCTGAGGTAAATGTATTTATCTTCCCAAGGGAAGAGACCAGTCATTGCCAATGCCACCAGTCTGACTTTTTCCTCCTCTATGGAATTGACTGTCTGGGTAACCTGCCAGGTCTCTCTCCTCACCTCTTTTTCTTCTTCTCAAGTCTCAAGTTTGCTGTTGGTGCTCTCTTGTTCTTGCTGAAATCCTGTCACTCCTGGTGACCGTGCCTGTGTTTTTACTGTAAACTTATCTAGAACTTCTGATGGAACTTGAAGTGTAAACAAGTGAAAAAATAAATAAGTCCGGTCAGAG
>WBNO01026771.1:0-16116 GCA_013400575.1 Peucedramus taeniatus | reverse complement strand
ATTGAAAACAAGCCTAATTACCACTGGAAAAGTTTTATTCCCTAGAGGTTACTTTCATTAGCAGAAAAAGAAACAGAGGTGTGTGTTTATTGAACACAGGCAAGCTCCAGAAATCCTGCTCTTATCAAAAGAGCAACAAAATCAAATTATGTTGTGGTTCAGTGAGTGCAGAAACTTGAGTAATCTTTAACATCTGTTTACCACTTGTCTTTTCCAAGACAAGTTTCAGAGGTTGTTGGGTTTGTTCTGAAAGCTCCTCTGAAAACAACATGAAAGACTTAGGCTTGAGTTTATCAACTGGATTCTTTTTTTTTTTTTTTTTTTTACATGACTATAACTCTTTTGATTAGAAGGGGGTTGAGTAGGAATTGAAAAATCTTGCAGACCAAACCTACCCTGCACGATTTTCCATTTTTGTTCCCTTTCTTTTCCATATTTGTTGCATTATCCTACGTGAGATGGGATATTTTTCCCTTCTTCTATATCTCCTATATGTAAAGATGAGGAAGTAACAGAGTATTCTAAAGATTTTACTGTCTGAGCACAAAAAAAAAATCAAAAAAACTGGAAAATACATTTCCAATACACTTCCAATGCAACTTAACAGTTTTCTATTCAGAGTAGAGATAAAAAGCTAACTAATTTATTAGTGGCTATTTAGATGCTTACTTCCCACTGTCATTTCAATATTAGTATAATTTTAAATTTGAAATTAGAAGAGATCTCAGATTACCTGAGGTCCAGAGCAGTCCCTTGTCTCAATATTTTAGTCATCAGAAGTTTCATTAACTAGAATGATGAGTGCAGAAAATATCTTTGACGGTGGAAATAATTAAGGAAGACAATAAAAACATTTCAGCTTCCTCATGAACAAAAGCTTTTGAAAAATCAGGGCTAGGCTGCTAAAATACTCTTTAGGATACAGAGATAATATATATAAAAAACATGTAAAACTGGTTCTAAAAGATTTTTTTTCCTCCACTGGATTCACCTCATAAACAGTATCTCCATGTCTTAGATCTTTAAAAAATGGCAATACATCTCAGGCTTAGTTGAGTCAGATTTGCATCCTGTGATCCTGCCTATGTCACGTTGTTCCTCTCAGCACCGAGCACCAACCAATGCTCTAAGCCTAAAACATTGCTGTGGATGATATCACCATTAATCAGGAGTGATTCACTAATCCTGGCTCCTCCACCCACACAACACCGTCGATCAAAGCGAGAAGGTTAGACACGCAGCAGATGAAAAGAAGTATTGTTCCTACTTCATTAGACAGACACATTATCTGCAGCAGCAATAGGCAGTATCACTGACACCTTCACAAGGTAACATTCTGTGTCCTCACAAAAGCATGGCAGTTTAATGTTGTGGGTAGTCATTGTTTCCAAGGAAAATAATTGACATCCAGTTACTACAAGCTGGTGTGACCCCAGCTTGTGAAACCACACGTTGCTTATTGTCTGGGAGGATGATGCATGTCACTACTAAGCACTCAATTTCTGGTTCACAAAGGAAGTATCTTAGAGTGTATTCACATACTAGAAAATTACATGTTAAAAGCTTGGCTGGCAGCACTGCCCTTTTTGATCATTAATTAATTTCAGTGGCTTTCTTTAATGAAGGCTTCCCACCTGCTTTTTGTTTGTTTTTTTTTTTTTTTTTACTGCAGAGCAAGAAAATCAGCTTTTTTTCTTTAATTTTCAAGAAGCAAAACCTAATCTGCAAATTAATGTTAAACTAGGCCTCTATATTTGTACTTGTACAGGGAATGAGAAGGGAACAACTTTTATCTGCCAGTTTAAGCAGTTCATGCATGTGGAAAATCTTAAATTGCATGTAAGTAGTGACATACAGGAGGGCTGCTACCTTCGGATGTAATCAGTGGGGCTGTGTAGAATGATCATTTCTTACCATGTAGATGAAAAACAGATACTCTGTATTACTGCTGCTCAAAGGGCAGCATTTTGTTAAATGCAACAGACCCAACAGACCCAATTGCAGGCAATTACTATGACCAAAAAAAAAGAAAAGTAATTAGAAAACATGCCTGCAATGATAGAGGTCCTCAAGGAGCAGGTAACTATTCCACCTCAACACTTATAGTTTTTTCCAGTTCATGTAGGTATAGCCATGCTATGCTGTACTCAAGCCACCCTAGACAGTGGAAGAGATATTAGGATACATTTAAAATGCTGCTAAAGTTGGAGGTCAATGCAACTCATCTGATTTGCACTGATGATCAAATCCTGCAAATGTAGAGGTTCAGTCTATGTGGAAAAATGCTGGTTTGTGCTCCTGTATTTAGAAATTGCATACCATGTAAAAGATAATAATTTCAATTTGACAGGCAGATTTTATTCTGTAATTTTATAACTTTATTTTTCAACCAATATGTCAATTTTCTATCCATAGACTTTTGGTAAATTTTCACTATAGTAAGAAATATTATAGACACAAAGACATGTGAAAAGCTTCAGTATTGAACAATATCCTGCTCTGAACTGCAATATACACTACTGGGAGAAAAGAACAAATGTTCATTAAGTTCTTAGTTAATTGTAATAATATTTTAAAGATGAGAAAAAAATATGCACAATACAGAATAATTATCTGTCATGAGATCAAAATTGACCTGTTCATGAAAAATAATCAAGGCATTCTCCTGCTCTTTGTTCTGTACAGACATCCGAAAGGAGAAAAACAAAAATACCCCAAAAAAACCCAAAAAACAAAAACACACACACAAAAAAAAACAAACAACCAAAAGAAACAAAACAAACAAACAAACAAAAAAGCAAACAAAACAACACAAAAAAAAACAAACAAAAAAACCCAAAGAGAGATATAATGTATTACAGCTTAAAAGGGATTCTGTTATGTTGCCACAGGGACACTTCCCAGACTCTCTGGCACCTTCATAAAATGTGGCAAAATCATCTGAATGGTACCTTTAACATGAAAGGACCCTGTGAACTGGAGCGCAGCAGACAGAAACGGACACATAGACCTGTGTTCAGAAAAATGTTATCAAGGAAAATTCCTTGAGCCACAGGAAAGTCAGTCCAGTCCAGTGATTCAGTCACTCATTGTGCCAAATTACTGGAACTACTTTTCTGCCATTCCTTTTGAAGTCTTTGTTCCACTGTCCAAACATCTAAGGATTAAGGAGACCACAAAAATGAGTAATTTCTCTGCAATTGATTGATGACTTTTTGTCATTTAGGTCTGTGATAAACACTAGTATTCTTTTCTCTTTCAACAATGCTAGTAAATGAAAATACAGTATTTATTTAAAATTTCATTGTCATCTTTCTGGTGTATATCCATTTTTTAAAAATGATTGCTTCAATTTTTTAAACATTAATCTTACTTTTCTATATTAAACTAGTGAAAATAATTCTGTAATTAGATAGGCTTTTAAAATGGTTTCAAGATATCCTGCATCAAATTTTTGATGCCACTAAACACACAGCAGTCTGACATTTCCAAAGAAAAGAGAAAAAATAATTTCTCTCTTATTAAATCAGTTTGCATTTGGAGATTATTTTTTGGAGGAGAAGTTGCTTATGTTTCTGTGATGGAGAGAAAAGGGGAAGAGAGAGTTGAGTGGAGAAATGTCTACATCTTTTAGAGTCCCATATGGCCTTCTATATTACTGTAGATGATAAATCTGGAAGATCTGTAAATATAGTGAAGTACTTTTTTTTCCTTTTTTATCTCTATGGGGTAGCTAAATCTTTAACATCTAGAAATTATGTGCATTTTACCACAAAGAAGGAAGTATTAGACTTTGAGTACTCACAGCAAAAGAATTCAAAAGCCATAACACAGAGGAAGAACAATTATCATGTTAATGATAATGGAATAGAAATTTTATCATGTATCATGTGTCTGTGAGTGGTGGAATTTTAGGACTGACAAGCGCCAAGTTATCTCTGTGAGACAAGTCTTTAAGCCAAATAAATTCCTTTTATGACTTTACTAATATTTCTGTAGTCATATCAACAGTGGCTGTGAACCTCTTTATGTACGTATCAAGAGATGTGTCCTTATCAACAGACAGAAACATACCATACTGCCCTTACTTTTGAAATTTGCTGTTCACTTTTTATCTGTATTTTAATTCCCTTACAATCTTTGGATACAGCTTCTCATACCTGTGATCTATCTTTCCCAGGAATTATAATAAATTTTCTCCAGCTGAATCATATGGACCAGTGGAAGTTCAGGCTGAAATTCAGTAGAACATGCCAGGGTAAATCCAATAAATTCTAATTACTAGCAAAAGGCTTTTACTACTGCAGCAGGGTGTCAGGACTTGTTTGGCTTATCTGGAGCTGAGGCCTTTCTGTTTTTCTTTTGACAACAGCTGTGCAGTGGTAAGATACTACAGCCTGAACTTTTTTTTTAACTTTGGGCAGTTGTGTATTGTAATATCTTTTTAGTTACTGGATAGGAATAACAAGTATTTAGTGAGTGGGGATCAAGCTATTTATGAACCTAGAACAAAACACAATAAAGGAATGCAAAGATGCTGGAGGATACTGGGGACTCTCCAAACTGTAAGCCCAATGCAGAGTGGCCAGTTACTGATCAATAAAGAAGTACAGCCTTGTAAGCCAATGACCATACATGGACCCTACTGTGAGGGAGAAAAATCCTTGACATATTTCTTCCAATAAACCACTTGGGATACTGATAATTTGCTGCAGCTCAAATCCTTGAAGTTGCTTAGTTTGAGACCTAAAGAGACATTTAAAGGGTGAATTTACACTGGAGGAAAAGATTAAATAACAGATGCTTGTGCGTAGAAATCTTGAGTGTATTATTAGCTGTAAGAGTTAGTATCATTGTAAGTACACTAATAATAAATGGTAGGTACTTTGTTTAGACTGTTCAGACCTTATTAGACTAACAATAACGTCTTTGATGTGTTCCCTTTTCCCCACACAAGACTGATAGCAACTTCTAAACTCTGATATGCAATATCTATCATAAAAGAAGAACTCTGGATCATATCAGAGGATACCGTTGAGGACAGTGCACCACTGGTTGTTATTTTGTATAGCAATAGTGACAGCAAAAGTGTCAATTTATCGTCACTCTCTGTTTCCATCTAGTCCTCCTCCTCCATTCTCAATTACTCCAGTGCTTATAACTTAGTCACCCATTTCCCTAGTTTTATTTAGTTTTAGTTAAAATTTTGACAGCTGTTCTCTGGATTACTCTAGGTAATGTCAGAAGACATGGTGCTTGAAGATTATTATGTTCTGTGCTGAGTTAAATTTTTTTTTCTTTTTTTTTTTTCTTTTTTTTTTTTTTGCCTGTGCAACTATCTTTATCAATTTTGGCTTGAGAAAAAGCACAAAACCTCAAAAATCTATAGAGCCGGCCAAATAGGTTTATATTTATACTCCCCTTGAGACAAAGGAGGATTGAAGGAATCAGAGATATATGAACTCTGGTTGTACCTCCACAAGGGATCCATATCAAATTTGGAACTCCGTAAATTGCACTCCCAGTGACCTTAACCAAGACAGCAAGGAAAGCGGAGATATCAAAGTGGCATGAGGGCAAAGACAATTTTTAACAAAAAAAGATTTTATTTTAAGAAACAATGGTGACAGCAAAAATATCTGCCAGAGTTTGCCGGTAGTGATGGTTATTGCTGCTGCCTGTTATAGCTACAAGTTGGCTGCTTCTCTCCCAGATCTCACACAGTGAAAATAGCATCACTTATTTTTATGCAATATGCAGTGTAAATTCAGTAAGGACATAAACACAGACACCTTAAAACTCTTTGTATCTACAGTGCTCACAAAAGAGCCAGGTGAGTAAAGATTTTTTGAAGAGCGCTTTATTTTGAATCTCAAGAATTCTTGGAAAGGAGGTGACTGTTCCCTTAAAATGCATCTTGTCAAGCTCTATACATGCAATCATTTTGTCAGTCAGAATTCTCCTGTTTTCAGTATCCATGCTTTAATTGTGGACAAGACACTGTTCCCAATGATAGCTGATTTTGCCATAGCCATGATACCCCACCTCTATTATTGTATTATAGTGTCAAATAAGTACATCATGTCAAAAAACCCATTTTCAAATTGCAAATAAATTGCTGACTTTTGGACAGCATCACAAGCTCTTTGGGCTGCAGAGACTGCAATTGTGGTAACAACAGAACACATGGCTGCATTACACACGGCTCTGCTCTTGTTTTTGATTCTGTGAGCACTGCTGACATGGTGGCTAGAGTTAAGTAAGCTGGGAATGTCAGCGTTGAAGTTCAACCAGTGCTTTGATTTAATGCCTGTTCCACATGGTGTATAAAACAAGCATACAATATTAGCTCTTTCAAGCTTTTCAAAGGATTGTAAACAGCCAAGAAACGATTGCTAAACAGATTCCAAATATACACCACAAAAGTAAACGGAAGAGCTGGGATGAGAATTACTTCAATTTATTCCATTGAGAAAAAATGATGTTGAAATAATGTTAAGACCTCTTAGAAGAAAAAAAAAAAAAACAAAAAAAAAAAAAAAAAAACAAAAACAAAAAACAAAAAAAAAAAAACCTAGAATAAAATTTGGTATGTCTGCCTGAACTCTTACAAGGTTAGAAATCATAAAAAAAATGCAATGTAGCCCACTGCTCTCTGATTCTTCTTATTTTTGGTTAAGAATTAGGTGGTTTTGAAAGTTTCCAGACTGGAGAAACTTTCTTTTCAAAAACGAGTTCTCACCATCTTGTAGTTGACCTTCCTTTTCTAAATACATTCAGGTCTGTTAACAACTCTTGCTTTAGACACCTACTACTACCTTGGTTGCAGTACAGAAATGCTCTAGCCAAGTTTCCTCTAAATACTTTGGATACAATATGCAAGCTGGAATTACAACGACGATGTGAGTTCATGATACTTTAACAAAAATATTTTTAATTTTGAGTCAAGATTCTTTCACTGTTGTAGGCATTATCAGTGCTGAGAGAAGTCATTGGATACAGCAGTAGTACAAAAAAAAGTATTTCGTATTTCGTTCTTCCTCTTGTGTGGGCACTAATAACTTTATTTTGCTCTTTTCTAACACGTCTTCTACATTGCTGAAACTTACAGAAACTCTACAACTTTAAATCTATTAACCTGCTGTGAAATTTAGTTAAAGTTTTTAATTCAGTTTTAAAATTAGGAAATACAATTAATACAATGGCAAAAAAAAACCCCTGAGAAGATAAAGAGCACATCTCAGACTTGGCAAGAGCTCTAGAGAATCTGAGGAAGCCAGCTAGTTAAAATCAGGGAAGGGAGGAATATGCTGTGATAACTGATCCTTCAACTAAAAGCCCTTGATCTGTTGAGCTGAACACATTAATTAGTAAGATGTCAGACAAAGAGCATTAGCAGGAACAGGACATGTAGTTTAATCTACCTCCACGTGTTCTGTGATTTTCAAAAATGCGTCTTTCTGGTGTATGTGCAATAAAATATGCTTGTATTTGCATCGTAGAAGAAGAGAACAAGGCTTTGCTAAAAAATCTAGACTTCTGAATGGCATGCAGTCATGCAAAAATGGGTCTCAATTGCACCATATTTGAAATACTTAATTATTTAGATTTATAAACTTTAATATCCACAAAGGGTTTTGAAGATGAACGCTGCTTGGCAAGTGAAACTTTCTATATATCTTACAGAGCTGAGACAAAAATAGTAATTCATTTTCATAGAAGATTTCAGAATTCTAGAAATAAAGCTTCACAGTTAATCTGAAAAAAACTTTTCCAAGATTCTGGAAATGAATGTTCATTCAGATTCCTTATCTTAGGAAAATTAAACCAAACCAAAAAACACATGCATCATGCACACACGTGTACCCCCTCCAACCCCTCACACCTACCCAGTTTTGATTGCAATTTCAAAATTTAGCAGAAAGGGGAAGAGAGAGAGGGGAAGTTTCAGAAAATTTTCCATCAGAAGCCTGTATACTATGTCATTCTTAATATGTCACAAAAGGACACTTAACTATGTTTTTTGGCAAGTTTGGCATACTTTTGTAGAACTTTTCACCCTTGATGAAAGGTTCTATCAACACCTTCACAAGCAATTCTAACATGGACCTTTCATAAGAAACTACAAGAGAATTTAGTCTTACAAATTAAGAGATAACCAAACTTAACCATTTCAATTCAGGACTTTCTCTATAGGTTTAGAACATTTTCCAAATAAGTTCGTATCCTACAGTTTTGACACTCCCTGTCAGTGGGGTCAGTTGAAGGGACAACTGCATGACAGCACAGATCTCAGATTATTCTTATATTCACCTCAGTCGGTGAGTGCTGAAGTAAATTATACATTTCTGGTAAACAAACATGACCTAAAAGAACTAGAACTAAGTTCACTTTCTTTCTTAAACATGACAGCAAGATTAGAGTTAAAAAGGAAAGAAGACTGAAGGCCATTGCTTTTTAAGGCAAATGAAGGTTTCTTGGAATGCAAATAGGAAAAAAAGGTATGATTCTAAAGATGATTTTTTTTGATGTCTCGGAATAAAATGCTATTTTAAAATGGAAATACAAGTCTATCTGCAAAGAAGCTTATCATGCATATCGCCATTTTTTATGCTGGTGTGGTCCCTATAGGTTTGTAGAGAGATCCTTGGAGAGCCATCATATCACTTTGGAACCAGTAATGGAAGCATCCCACTCTCTCTATGGATTTCTCGTGAAAGGATTTTGCTTTTGCAGCTTCATATTGCAATGGCTTCATAATGGAATTCCTTTAGAGTGATATTGAAATCATCTTGCCATCATTAGCACATATCATAAATGGTACCATAATAGAGTCCCCATTAAAGGCTTGCATTAAAATCTTTTTGAAATTTTTACTGTGTTATTGTCCCACCAAACTGACTGGGAATGTAGCTTGGAAAATGGCTGGTAATGTTCTCTAGTTATTTTTCAAATTGACCTTTAGTATATTTAATACAACATATTTTGCTTATATTTTTTACTGTTTCTATTACCACTGAAATTTTATTGTTCTCTGGTGTACGATAAACACTTAGTCTTTTTGCTAAAATATCAGTGGCTTTTTTTTTTAATGTATTTTTTAAGCCTTCTAACTGGAAGATGTTTCTTTTAAGAAGCATTGATAACAGTATTTAAGAAGTATAAAGGAGGTTTTAAGAGTACTGTCAGAAGAGCAAAGCTCTGTGTAATTCTTTCTTCTCATTCATGTGACTGAAAAATGTGACAGTTCAAATACATTTCATCTGAAAGAGAAGAAAAAAATGAAAACACTTCAACAAAGACAATCTCTTGAATCCCAAAATACTGAGTTATTTGGGTTTATAGTATGGTAGCTGCAATCCTACTGTTATGTTCAAGAGACAATAAAACCTCTCTGAACTTTGGAATATTTGAAACACGTTCTGAAAATAATGTAGCGGCCCTGTTAGGTTTGATGGTGTGATCAGCTGAGTAGTAAAGTGAGAAAGAAACATCATCATGGATTTACCTGGCTAAGACACACCTCTGCAGAGAGAGAGCTCCAGTTACACCAGCAACACATAAATACAGATTTACTAGCGGTTAAAACGAGGCATTCATCCACATGCCTGACACACAAAGTATGGACAGATATGCTAGTTTCAGTTTCAGGTCTGGGATCAAAGAGTGCCAGATGGGGATCACTATGCGTAGCCCACGTTCAAAACCTTTCAGAACTGTTCTGCTGCCTGCCTGGGAGGCCAGGGTCGGGGCATTTCCCTGGCTCTGTCACAGGGCTTCACGTGCTTGACAAGCCTGGTACAGCTCTGTTGGTATTGGAAAAGAGGCATCCTGGGTTTCAGCACTGAAGAGGCCCAATAACAGTACCCCACTGGTGTATTTTTTCAAGACGTGAATTCAGAGTTAATATTAATCAGAAATGAGGAATATCCCAGAGGATCCAGCATTAGACCTGCTTGTGAGGATTAGTTGTGGCAAATTACTCAAGGGATAAATAATGCATTCAAATTACTTTGGGTCTGAGTGGTAGTAGGGAGATCTTAGTTCTGTGTTTGAATGTCTAAAAATACATAGAATAACCTTCTGACTACTCGAGGTAAAAGGAGAAAGACACTGGAAAAAATCAGAGATGTTAGCAAAAAAGGCAATAAGCACTACATTATTCAAGATTAAGGAATGGTTTGTTGTAGGTGGAAATTAATTAATGCTAAATTACAACAGAATTCCTAAGGGATTACATATTGCAACCCCATGAATACCGAGAGAATTCATCATAATTAATGGTATATTTCCAGAGGAATGTTGCCCATTACATAGCTTTGTAATATTTCTTTCATTACTTTAGAGGCTTTATTTGCTAAACATACACAGGCACTGCACAAAAAAAGGAGTTTGTGTATATATATATTTCTACATGTGTGCATAAATATATACATTAAGTATATGAAAGAGGGTTCTTTCTTTTATTTATATTTAGTTTTCACATTTTTCTAAATAATAACTGCATCTCTAAAAAGAATACATCCTATCACACAGTCCAAAAGGGATTCTAGCAAAGCAAGTGTTGCTAACACTTTTAGTTCTGTGTTAAGAAAGGGCCTGCTGGCAGTGTGAAATGACTGATCTTGAATATGACAGGGTGAGAGAGCTTCTGAAACTTTTTGTCACACAGCCAGTCCTGGAGATTTGGGAATGTAGAGAAGAAGAATCTTGCTGCTTAGGAAATAAATGCCTGGAATCTGCACCTCAACAACCTGGATATTTGAAGGAAGAACACAAGATTCATATTTGGATCTGTACAGCTTAAAAATATTTGTAAATCCCTTCTGTCCAAAACATGAGTCTTAGTTCTGCTTTTATGAATCTCATGAGAGCTGTTCTTAAAAACAAAAAAAATAGAACTCTGAACCTATTTACTTTAATGACTGAAACTACATATGTAATCTGATAATTCTAGAGCCTTTAAAATAAAATTCAGAAAATTCTCGGTTTAATTTCTCAATAACAACCTCTCTTTAATTTTCATCTCTCATTTATTTCTTCACTTTATCAAAGTAATTCATAGCCTAAACTTCAAGGCACGCCCACCAAGCCAGTTCCAATTTCCCATCTTTTTAGGGGTTGTTTTTTGTGGGATTTTTGTTTGCTTGGTTAGTTTTTACTGCTTCATGATAGCAAGTCTGGTCTGAAGCAAATAGAGTGATTTAAATAATGCTTATTACAATTATTTCAAATAAATTTATCAGATTTGTGACATTAAATGAACAATTTCACCTGAGCCATTAACTGAATTAAAACACAAACCATATAGTTTTGACATACTTGTCAGGCACAATATCAATTCTAGTTATAGCTTCTGTAATAATTTTTCACTTTTGTTCTTTACAGAGCACTGGGTTCAATAGATAATTTACAAGAAAGAGACCCAGTTGTCTGATACCTGGGCAAAATACAAGGAGTCAAAATGAAGGCAGAAGTTGGGACTCTCATGAGGTTCTTAACTCATAGACTAATAAAGAGGTAAAGGAGATTAAAAAACTCACTTGTTACCTTTGTAGGCTAATTATAATTTAGAAAAAAAAATATTCCCAAAGGCAGATGCATCAATGATTAATTATCATATTTTGATTAAGTCAATGATATGATGTATTTTCTCATTATATATGCTAATATCTAGTCAGGCTTCACAGCTAGCCCCAGGATAAGGTCAGAGACCAGTAATCTCAGCGTGTATAATTCTTGAAACCTGTATTCAATCTAACACATTCAGAACACCATTGTCAAGGTTTCATTTAAGTTGGCAAGTTTTTTTCAATAAATGTTTAATTTTTGTATTCTAATTTTAACTCATCTGAGTTTCCCTTGCAGTGTACATGGGTTCTTAATTGAACACTGACAAGATTATAAGAAGATGATTTCTTGTTTGGCTTTAATGAAATGAGACATGGCTCTGTAATTTCTGAAATGTCTGTGATTGTTTGAACACCCTCTTTCTTAGCTAGGAGAGTTGAAAAGTGCACTGTTACAAAAGATCCTTGCCCTTTTGAGTCTTCCTGCTTTACAGCCCCAGGCTGGTCACAACTGCCACTATCTCATCAACCATGAGATTATTCTCAATATTTTAGCTGGTAGGAAGAGCAGGGGATTTTCTCAGAAAGACTTTAATTCAGCTGAACACAATGGCAACTGCTACCTCTAGCCATGGTTGCTTTAGTCCTAAGGAAGTCTTTTTTGCATGTTAAATATGCAATATAAGTGCCAAGGTCTTGATGTTTCCCCTGTTTACTGCAGTGCAATATATTGCTCCTTAGAAAGCAACTTAAATAAAGTAGAGGTATGAAGGGTGTCTAGTCAAATTCATGAACTTTCATCATGCAAATGAGAACACCTAATTAAGAGCCAATGGTCAAAATTTCCATAACGATAGAGCCAAATGAAATATGTTTCAGGTTCCCACAGGAATCTAGATAGTTTTTATTGCATTAATATTGATTATACGAAAGCACCTTGTATGAAGATATTCCTTTATAATAGTAGGTATAGAAAGACTTTTTGGTTTTTTTCTTATTTTACTGAGTAAAACTTTTAAAAGTGAGTTGACTTTTCTCCCTGAGTTCTACAGCAATCCTGAAGTTTATAAAATGTTGACATCATAACACAATAGGAATGACTAAATGGATTAATCAAAGCTGTTTATGCATTATGTAACATTTTTAAATTGTGTAATTTGGGAATTGGAACAGCATATTTTTATGCCTTTTTAAATTATATATTATTCCTCAGAGTGAACTATTTTGGATATTGCATCAACAAAGGTTATCAAAACAAAATCTAAAAGAAGCAGCTTAAAAATAATATATTAAAATTGAAAGATTTGTGCCAGTGAGATAACACAATTATATAGTGAACAGAACAAATAACTATGACCATATCCAATATGAAATATTTTCCACATCTACCACCCCTCATTAATTCTAATGAACTGAATCATTTAAAGCTGTGATGTAGACCATTAAGTGATTTTATGGAGCTCCTCCAGGTCAGTGTCGCAGTGAGCATTTTTTATTATCTCACACTTAAAAGCATGTGCCTGAAATCATACACACAAAAATAATTTTGACTACCTATTAGAGCTCTGTATTGCCATAGTTCATTCATACAAACATAAATTTTATAGAACACCTCCCACTTCCTCATTCAACCCCCCCCAAAAATGATAGAATCATAGAACGCTTTTGATTGGAAAGGACCTTTAAAGATCACCTAGTTCCAACTCCCTGTCATGATCAGGGACACTTCCCAACTAGACCAGGTTGCTCAAAGATCCATTCAGCTTGGCCTTGAACTTTTCCAGGGATGGGGCACCCACAGGTTCTCTGGGTAACCAGTTACAGTGTCTCACCTACCTCACAGTAAAGAATTTCTTCCTTATATCTACTCTAAACCTACCCTCTTTTAGTTGAAATCCATTGTCCTTTGTCCTGTCCTTTCTGCCAGCTCTTGGCAAAAAGCTTCTCTGCCTGTTTCTAACATTTCTCTGTTGTATATTGAAAGGCTCCGAGACATTTTCCCCAGAGATTTCTGTTCTCCAAGCCAAACAATCTCATCTTCCTCAGCCTTTCTTCAAAGCAGGAGTGCTCCAGACCAATATTTTTGTGGCTCTCCTCTGTCTTCCAACACGTCCAGGTCTTCCAGAGCTGGACATAGTACTGAGGGTCATGTCTCACAATAGAGGAGCAGAGTGATCATGATCACCCCCCTTGACTTGCTGGTCACACTTCTTTTTGTGTAGCCCAGGATATGGCTCTCTTTCTGGGCTGCCAGTGCACATTAGAAGGTCAGGAAAAATTTTTTGCTCACCAGTATCTCCGAGTTTTTCTCCAGAGTGCTTCTCTCAATCTATTCATCCTGCAGCCTGTATTGATACTGACTCAAATGCAGGACCTTGCAAGTGACTTTGCTGAACTTCATGAAGTTTGCATGACAAGTATTACAGGTTTTCTTTCTCAGCATATCTTCTGTAGGTGTTTGCATGAAGGATCACTGAACTCCATTCATGTGGCATTCTCAGTCTTTTAAGGTGAATTTTGGAAATATTAGAAATAAATTAATGTGTTTTGCATAGATGTCTCCATCACAGCACATATTTTGTTTCCAAAGCCTACAGAACTTCTTATTTTCCCTGTGAACAGAGTCCAGGCTAGCCACATGCATAATGCCACATGATGCAATAAAGTTTTATCTTCAAATAATTTATCCTCTATTCTAATTCTTAATAAAGAAAATATTTGATTATAAATAGAAATCACATAATTTAGAATCATATTACTTTTGTAATTAGAGAAGAAAATGGAACTTTCCCTCTCTAAAATGTATATCAATTTATCACTATATATTATCAGTACTGCTATTGATGTTTATAGAGCCAGTCATAAGCTTTGGTTTCTCTAAGCCAGAAAATATAAAACACGTCAGAAAAACAAAACAAATAGTAAGTATTTGGTGAGCTGATAAACTTGTGTGCATAAAGTAGCCCCTGCTGATCCCCATTTACTCACAGCCAGGTTTCTTCATGTACTTAAGATGGCTGTGCTTTGCAGGCCTGTTTGAAACATGAGCAAGAGGCAATGTGGTGCAGAGAAGAGCATGAGATGCGCAGAAGACCAGGAGAAGCAGAGGTCACTCCCGCCAATACCATGTGGTATTGTATGCTGAGTTTTTTTGGGGTCATCTCTGCAAAAGTGTCCTATAGGAGAATTGAAAGAGACTACTGAAGTAGCTTTCATGATCTTCATGAACAGTGAACATGAAATGTTCTGGGAAAATATTATAGATAAGTATTTGACAACCCTGCTGGACTGAAGCTGGAAGAATGGGGTAAGCACTGGTCTCCCAGCATGTGTATGTGCAAATAAGGAGGTACCAAGCCATAACAGACTTTGAAAATTAAGGCAAAAAATTATTTTCACACTGAAAATATTTCCATCTCTTCCCTGGCACTAACAGCTTCTAGAGAGGATTAAATAATTCAGACATTCAGAACATTAGGCATGGAAAATTCAGGCATCAGAAAGTAACAAATGTGCTCACAGTGAAACCTTAGAGGAACTATTTAGTGTTCCAGATTTCTCCTTCCCTCCTAATCATGGGGTTTTACACAAGGAAAAGAAATATTGATGATAAATATAGAAAGGTTTTTCTATATCACATGAAGGTAGAAGAACATTAACTCTGGTAACAAATAGAACAAAACAAAACCCACAGGTATATCTAGTAGGGAAGATACATTTCTACTTACATGGATGACAAAAATGGTGAAGTTTCTTATTTTTTTCCCCAACATCTTTTTTGATTTAGAATGCTTTTTTATAAGGTATTTCAATGACTGACTTGTAAAGTTTAGTTCCAAATAGGCTGCACTTGAACTGGATATTTTTAACATAGAAAGGCAAGGAAAATAAATACATTTCTAAGTATTTATGCTGAAACTGCAGATCTCTAACAATATACATCTTAATTTTACCACTGTGCTTGCCAAGGCTTTCTCTGTCATTGGCTGCATCACTAATACAGTGTTTACTAATAGCTCTATAGAAGAACAGTATTTCCATAGTAACAAATGAACAGTACTAGAGATATTAATCATTTCTACATCATCTGTGTACAGTTTTCTGTAAAGCAACATTTTGTAGTTTGATAATTGCTAGACTGAGTTGATTGTACATTATGAGATTATTAGCATAAACACTTAAGAAGATGAAGAATGCCTGTTGAAAAGGAGAAAAATTTGAAGAAAAAGTGATATTGTACTGCAAATATTACCATAAGAAGCAGCAGGAAGAACTAACTTTAATATTAGTAACTGTCCCTGATATTAGTCATCTCCTATGGATTAATTCATGAAAGATCTCTCCAAACTTTAGCAACACAGAATGCATGTCATTCAGCTACCCAGTTTCTCACTGAAAATACTTTTTTCAGTAGGAAAAAATGTCTGATTGCTGCCTACTTTGGAGATACCTCTATGGTATTAGGGCACTTGATGGTAGAGGGTCATCAATCAGATAATATATGAAAATATATTAAAAAGCCAGAGGAAGGAAGGAAGGAAGGAAG
>WBNO01026770.1:1182-38835 GCA_013400575.1 Peucedramus taeniatus | reverse complement strand
AAAAATATCTGCTTAACTCTGACCAGTGGCACAGGCTTTTGTCTATGAAAGATGGGCAGATATTTCTTCAGATGTATCTTGATAATGCCTCATCTTAGAGTAGAGTTACATTTCTGATTGTATCTATGTATCTGTAAAGGCATGGGTAAAAAAGAGACAAACCCTGGCTACTTTAGAGGATGTGACTTCTGCCAGAGAACAAGGATTCCTCTCNATACAAGGAGTATTTTCAAAGGGAGATTTAAAAAATAAGACAGCTTTGTCTGAGAGAAGGCAAACTTCAGGCAGTGCAGGATAGACAAGAACATGATCAGGTAGGGTGGCAATGCTTCCTTTATAAAGTTGCATGCTATTTATTTCACTGATTCTGTAGCTATCTTTCTGTTCCCTATTTTTAGAGACATCCCTTATTTCATTCACTGCTTGAGTAAGAGGAAAGCTGAATCAATCAGTCAAACAAGTAATGTAACTGTTGATTAAATCTGGTTCTCAGTGTACATTTCAGCCAAGAGAACCCATTTTTTATTGAAAGAAAAAGAAAGTAGTTTATATAACAGCTTTAAAACCAAAAGCATCTGATCATTTTACAAGGTGTAGAAAACATGACTCAAAACAGTAACAAAATGCAAAAATAATCTGTCTAGCCCTCCCAAGGGAACTGCAACTAAGATTACCCTATATATGGTTATTATCTACACAATGATTTTCTTAATGTCTGAAGGCAATTTCATCTCTTGTGTTTATCAGGATATGAAAACAGCTGTATTAGCCTTAACACTAGTATCCATTGGTCTGCTGTGTGTACAACAAAAAAAGGATCATCCTGATTGAAGCTTGACTCTTGAGTGATGAATTCTGAATTGGTTGGGATACATCCAAGACATAATGTATGGTTTTATAATAGTCCATCAAGTCAGGGCTCACTCCCCAGATTGAGGAAAAAACTTTTCAGATGAGTAGATTTAAAAATGTTACCGAATTACTAAGGACAGCAGTACTTACTTATTGTTTTGAGTCATGTTTTCTGCATCTTGTAAGGTGATCAGATGCTTTTGGTTTTAAAGCTGTTATATACAGTTAAACCACTTTTCTCTTTCTTTCTTTCTTTCTTTCTTTCTTTCTTTCTTTCTTTCTTTCTTTCTTTCTTTCTTTCTTTCTTTCTTTTTCTTTCTTTCTTTCTTTCTTTCTTTCTTTCTTTCTTTCTTTCTTTCTTTCTTTCTTTCTTTCTTTCTTTCTTTCTTTCTTTCTTTCTTTCTAAACATGCATTGAGATATACATCAATCCCTCAGCATAAATGCAGATTAAAGCTCAGGGGATTTTTTCTCTCTAAAGCTTGTTCCTCTCTATTCCTTATAATGTATTCAGGAGATTTTCAAAGCACTGGGAAAGGGACAAGGAAGAGACTGAAAGCGTTGTAGTAAGAGGCTGTGAAGGGATGAACACAAATCCTTCTGAATTTCATTTTCCCAAATTTCACTCTTCTTAGAACAACTTGTTCTTTGCAGCAACTAATACTTTAAAACCATACAGATGTCAACATTACCTGAGTGAAATGAGCTTATTTCAGCTTAATTATGTTCCAAAAATTACAGCGAGTTCATAGGAATAAAGCATAAAATTACCTTAGTCTCAAACTGCTTGAATTTTGATAACCCACCATTATTTGCAGCAGATATTATTATTTTTGACTTTGGAATGCATTCTCTATATACAAATGAATAAGATATGAGAATAAAAAGGTAAATTTTGTCATCCAAGTACGGCATAATAGAGAAATATGTTATATAGAAAGGTCATCGTTTAATTTTAAAGGCTGTGAATGAAATCTTTTCCAGCACTTTGCTTCATTTACAAAAATAGTTTCAGAATTACAAGGATTTCATAAGGTCAGCCCTTAATTTATAAAAACTCTGATACATTTATAAAAGTTATATCCCTATATAAAAATAAATAGGGTTATATAGAGATATATAAAGGATAATTATATGGTAATCTTGGTTTTAGGCTGTCTCGATATATACACTAGTTAACAGAGACTATTTTTAAAGTATTTTTTAAGGTTTTTAAGTAAAAAATGATAGGGATAGACTGACATTTTAGTGATAGAATACTAGCTATATTGCTCTCACAATGCATTTTCTGAAACAGACATAATTACAAAAACTGATCTAGACCAAGATAAAAAACCCTGCCAAGTACTGAGAATCTTCAGACTAGGCGTGAAATTATGATTAATTAGGAATATACATGTAAGAGTTTAGGGAACAAGTTAAAAAATTAGGTAGTGAATTAGAATAAAAGTGATAATAAGAATCTTTTTAAATATTTCACTGCAACTGATTATGAATGCCCATTTGAAATGAACAGAAGACATATGATAGGCTGGGGATAGTGATTTCCTTATTGATTCTTCAGGTAAAGTGTGGGTTTTTAATTCCTTTTGAGAAAGTTGTTCACTACACAAAAAGCAGAAGGGGAGTTGTAGCACTTTGTGCTGGTGATACAGTGTTTACTCTTAGATTTCAAGTGTGTGACCTTTTCAGGGACATTTGGCTTTTTTGTGCTGAGCTTCCAAGAAAAAATGCTCTGATTTCAGCTGCATATTACTGGTCCTTCCAAAATAGTAATAGTAGTAATGGCTGCATTATCTGCAGTAGCAGCATTATTATCAGTGATTATCCAGTATTGGAGAACAGGACATTAAACTATTGCCTACTATGGCTATTCAAAGCCATAGTAGGCAAATAAATTTCATAAACAACATCAAGCAAAACAAGGTCTGTGATTCTAGACCTTCAGTTGATAAACTTATCCTATCTAGTATGTAAGCTCATAAATATTTAAATTAAGTGTGAGACAGTCAACCTTACATTTTTCCTATGTGAAGAGAAGCCATATGCTTTGAATCAAAGTTTACTTAGGCTTTAGGGATTAAAAAAAAAGCAAAAAAAACCAAAAAACTCGAAAAAACTGCAGCAAGTCTTAAAAAACCTCTCGAATCCTCCCTCTTTTTCTGAAATTGCAGTTTTCATCTACAAACAACATGAACTGCCCTGGAAATACAACAGTTCTCATGAAAACTTCAGTGAGTGTAAGAAGGAGAGCAGTGTTAAATAGATTTCATTGAGAACCCAAAGACCAGTGACCTTTTCAACACCACTATATTTCAGCTCAGAAAGGTTTGGTGGATAGAAATTTTCTCCAAACAAATCTCTGGTTTTTAGTAGTTTCAAAAAACTGCGTGAGATATTTTAACAATAAAAATACTTCAATGAACTTTGAAATCACTTCTGATTTTAAACAAGACAATCTTACTTGAGTGGAGTTTTTTATGCTAAAATTTAAGGACTGTCTTCAAAACACGTGCAGAATTGATTCTGAGCTTTTCACCAGTATAATTCTATTCAATGCTATAAAGATCTTATGGATCCTTCTATTTTGGGGAAAAAGCTATTCTCAGAGACCAATTCCAGCAAAATATTAAACCACCTATTCCTACCTGCAAATTCACCTAAGTAGGAACTCCATGGCTCCCAGATCAGTAATCAGCTCCCCTTTACATCATACTGTCATATGGGTCATTGCAGGTCTCAGGTAAATCTCTCTTGCATCATACAGCAGCACGTGACAATTACTTGTGCATCATATGCCTGCCTCGGAAACCTTTCCAGTTTGCTCCTAAAACTTAAGAGATAACAATACTGCAAAACTCATACTGGCAACAGGACAGTCTTTGGGTTTGAAACTTAAAAACTTATCTTTGTTCTTTCCCATTTCAGGTACAATCTGAATATTCAGATTTTTCCTCTCAGCATGCTTTTTCCATACACTACCTCCCTGAATTTGGCCTGCACTGGCCATTCCAAACTTGAACACTAAAAATGACATTTCTTCAGTGTACTTCTGTATTAATCTGCTATATCATTCCAATATGACAATCTGTGCATGTTAGTGATTAATGGAGAAAGAATGGAATTTGCAAGTTCATCCTTTGTGGTTAGATTTGCATCAGTGAAATTACAGTGTATCTGGCCTCTGTCACCTAATGTGTTAAAAAGCCATCAAATGTGTCCTTTTTGGAAACACTTCTTTGATAGCAAACATTGAGATCTGTGTGTAGAACTGTACTTTAAGCATTTTAAGGGCTTTAATGCCACTGGGAGCTCTGGTGGCTGCTGGCCTCTGCCTATATCCTCTTACCACCCTGTGTCCATTAGTATTGTATCTTAGAATGGGCTGGAAACTCATTATCTGGGCTTTTTGGACCATGGCATTTGACTGAGAGTAAGTTCAGTTATTAATACCAAGAACATGCTTCTCTACAAAAGATGTATCATGACCAATATCAATGCTGGGGAATCATATATATAATAATACAGTATTTGGATTCATATGTAAGCCTCAGGACCCTTAGCAGTCAAGTTTTTGGAAACCTGCCTTTTTCTTTGCCACAGATTAGGGAAACGATAGGAGTCAGTTCAACAACTGATTTAGTCATACAACAATGAACTGCAAGAACAGGAAATTTGGTTAAAAAAAGTCTAAATGAAACATAGTTTTAATTGAATAAATTAATGATTGTTAAAGCCAAACACAGAGTGAGTGTGTGAAGGTAAAAGACAAAGAAGGCGTGTGAGAGAGAGGGAGCAAAATGAAGAGCAGAAAAAATTCCTTGTGAAATAAACAAGCACCTTCACATGGTCAAATGCACTGTCAGAAGTTTTTGTTTTTCTTGCTCCACTGCACTGATGTATTTTGACAGGATATTTTGTTCTGCCTCTAGGGTTTTTAGGGAAAAGGAACTCATGGACTATTACTGTTCCAGTGAAGAGTTTTGACTGAAATGTTTTGGCTCATTTCCTTGAGCTATGCATTAGCCAGATGGTTTGATGCATGTACCATGCCACCCTGTTTGATCCTGCTGTTGGACTTTAGCTCCTGTTCCACTGTCAAGGGGAAGGATTATTATGAATGTTCTCATTAATATTCACACTGAGGAGTGATCTGACTGCCACTTCATTTGTACTGCAGGTTAAGTGAGGGTGCCCTGTCAAAACAGAGAAAAATCTTTACCTCTACTAAAGCAAACCAATCTGAGAGAGAATTTTGAGCAGAAAATTAGATTCCAGTATTAAGGGCTTCCCTTTTCTTTGACAGAGATTTACTATGCCAAAATCTTTTCTTCATTACAAAATAAGAAAATAGTATCTAACTCTTTCAGAGGGGGGAAAATATATTCCACAGGTTTTGTGATAAAATACTTGCATAAAAAATTAGTAGAATTGTGAACTTAGTAATAATATGACTAAATTTGATGCAATACTTAAAATCCCTGCTCATGGGCAGGACCTATTATGTGAGGTATGTATATATAAAACATACACCAGGAATTTCTTATGGATGGGTATCCAAAGAAGAGCTAAAAGGTGCAGAGGAGACTGGAGGTCTCTGTCATCCATCCACTCCTAGCAGGAGGCAACTCCCCACAGAGAGCTGAGGGCAAACACATCCTGTGATAGAGCAGTTTCCCCTAAAGCTGCTTTCCAAAAGCGTTGGGCAAGTTCAGGGAAAATATCATCTGGGTGCTCTCAACTTGAGAAAAAAATCATGTAGGGAGGTTTTGAGAACATAGCTTTAAGCACAGTGGGAAGCCTAGGCCTTATGCACAGAACTTAGGTATCTGCTGCATTTCTTAAAAGCTGATTCCTGCTACCCAGAGATCAAAAATGTCAACCTACACTGACTCAAAACTGATCATACATTAATTTTTATTTTTGAATGGCCAAAACTGTATCCTGTACTCAAAATTACTTTCCAGGACAACCTTTTTCTTCTTTAGAACACATTGAGCAATTGAGCAATACTGTTAGTGGTCTTACTGAAGTATGTTATTGGTGTAAGAAGATGCTGAAGAAGTTGATTGCCTCTGTCAACCCACATAATGAAGCATTTAAAATTTCCTCCACCATATATGTTTTGCTGCATGATCCTGTGATACTGAATTCCAGAGGCTGACCATAAACCAAAGAAAAGAAGGGATGTGATGGGAGTTCTAACTCAAAGAAATGTTTCCACAGTGACTGAAAAGGTGAAGTTTTATTACTCGGATAAAAGATCTGCAACTTATATAGAATTCATTTGGCTTCTGTGCAGGAATGATCACTTTCTTGGATTTTGCCTATTAGTGTTGGAAGAAGAACTATTCTCTGTGACTGTGTGAGATAGGATGCCGAATTCTTACTCATGGCATAGTCTGCAAGTTCAGTATAAATTAACTTTTTGTTTTTTCTCATGTAGTTGTGTGCTATATATCCATAGGGCATTTGCTTCTGCTTACTCTAGACAGTTACAACAATGGAAGAGGTCCATGAACCTCCTATATGCCAAAATATACAGACAAAACAGTCTCAGTTTGAGCAATTATCAGCATATTTTGTGCCAAGATCAACAAAAATCTGTCTGGTAGAATATATATTATCTTATTAGACAGTAGTTGCTACAGCATAACTAGCTTTTTTTAGAAATAACAGCTTGCATAAGAATCTGGTAAAATACCAGAAAGGTAATGCCTTGAAAAGGATTTAGCTCTGGACAAGAACTTAAGCATACAAGTGTAAATACCAGGAAGATGCCTAAACCCAAAAGATTATAGTATAATAGAATAGTATTATAGAATGATTTGGGTTGGAAGGGCCCTTAACGATCAACTAATTCTAAATCCCCTACCATGGGGAAGGAGACCTTTCTCTAGACATGGTTGCTCAGAGCTCTGTGAAGCCTGGCATTTAAGCCCCTCAAAGGATGGGGCATTCACAGCTTCTCTGGACAACCTGTTCCAGTCGCACACCCTTACAAAAAAAAATTTCTTTCAAATACCTAATCTGAACCCACTCTCTTTTCATTTGAATCCATTCTCCTTTGTTCTGTCACTACAAGTCCTTGTAAAAAGTCTCTATCTTTAGGCTACCTTCAGGTACTGGAAGGCTGTAATTAGGTTACTCCAAAGCCTTCTCTTTTCCAGGTTGACCAAATCCAATTCTCTCAGCCTTTCCTCATAGGAGAGATGCTCCAGCCCTCTGATCATCGAGGAAGTCCTTCTCTGGACTCACTTTAACAGGTCCGTGTTCTCCTTGCTGTGCTGGGAGCCCCAGAGTTGGATGCAGCACACCAGGTAGGATCTCACCAGAGGGGAGAGTGGGGCAGAATCCCCTCGCTGGCCCTGCTGGCCACACTGTTTTGGACACAGCCCAGGACACGTTTGCCATGTACACATGGCTGGGTCATGTCCAGCCTCTCATCCACCAGTATCCCCAAGTCCTTCTCAGCAGAGCTCCAATCTCTTCATCCCCAGGCTGTGATGATGATACTGGGGGTTGCCCTGACCCAGGTGCAGCGCCTTGCACTGGTCTTGTTAAACCTTATCATGTTCCCATGGACCTACTTCTCAAACTTGTTCAGGTCCCTCTGGATGACATCCTGTCCTTCTGAGTGTGGCAATTGCATCACTCATCTTGGTGCCATCGGCAAATCTGCTGAGACTGTACTTGATCCCTTAGTCTTTGTCATTAATAAAGATATTAAATAACAGTAGTTCTAATATGGACCCCTAAGAGCAGCCACTTGCCAGTGATGTCCATTGAGACACTGTGCTGTTGACCACAACCCAACCAATTTGTGCATCTTACAGTCAACTCATCAAATCCATCCCTTTCCAATTTAGAGAAAAGGATTTTGTGGGGCACCATGTCCAAGGCCTTATAGAGATCCAGATAAATGACATCTGTAGCCCTTCTCTTGTCCCCTGATGTAGTCACTCCATCAGAGAAGGCCACTGGGTTGGTCAGACAGGACTTGCCCTTGGTGGAACTGTGCTGGCCATCACAAATCACTTCCTTGTTTTCCATGTGCCTTAGTGTAGCTTCTAGGAGGATTCTTTACATGATCTTCCCAAGCACAGAGGTGATGCTGACAGGTCAGTGGTTCCCAGGGTCCTCCTTCCTACCTTTTTTAAAGATGGGTCTGTGTTTGTCTTTTACCAGTCACCTGGGATTTCGCCTGCCATGTCTTTTAAAACAATATGGAGAGTGGCTTGGCAACTACATCAGCCAATTCCTTCAGGACTCTGGGATACATCTTAATGGGTCCCATAGACTTAGGTACATAATATACCTTCAAAAGCTCAGCTCAGTTGCACTTTGACAGATTAAATGACTGCCACCGATAGACCAAGAAATTTTCTGTAAGTGGTCTGACCTGTCTCTCTGCTGGTAATTTCAGTGGCTTCCCAGAACAAGATAAGAACCAGCTCCTGAGTGATTGTCAGTTACAGGGAGTCACAGAACTGCAAGGCCACCTCCGTTGCCCTAAATTAATAAACTGAATTGTCAGATACGCACATGAAGCTGACACACATTTATTCTTCTGCCCTATTTATCTCTGGCCAGGATATACTGAAAGCTGAAGATAGCACATTGTTCATACCAGCTTAGCAGATTGAGTTTTGGTCAACTCCTTACTCCATTCCATCTTGAACAGTTTGGTGCTGATCTCCTGTTTAAAACCCTTTAGTAAACGTTTCTCTGAGTCTCCCTCCTATCAATAATCCTTTATTTTTAGGGATTTTTATTTCTCTCCCTAGCCCTCCTCCCACAAAACTATGGTCAGACTCTATACAGGAGTTTTTGTGTGAAAAAATTTAGCAATAAGACTGCAGTTGTGTAAAATCTCTTCTCAAATGCAAGAGCATAGGACCTAAGGATGTTTTCTGTTTGCTGAGGCCTTTAGTTCAGAAAGATGTTTTGTTGTCAATTTTTCCAAGTATATTATAAAAACCCCCAATTTAGATTTTAAGCCTTACATACTTAGGATTTTGCCTTTTCTGAGGAACTAATTTCACTGAATAATAGAAGTGTTTGTAAAATAAGTTTTTCTAGCAATAGAGTATATGGAATGTTAAAGATCAGAGGTCGCCTGTCCAATCCTGGATTCTGAAAGTCTAAATTTTCTTCTGTCTCTAATATGAAAAAATATAATATGCAATGATATGCAGAATAAAATGAAAAAAAAATTACCTGCTCTGGTTTGGGTTGGGTTTTTTTTTTTTTTTTTTTTTTTTTTTTTTTTTTTTTTTTTGTGGGTGTGTTTTTTTTTGTTTTTTTTTTTTTTTTTTTTTTTTTTTTTTTTTTTTTTTTTTTTTTTTTTGTTTGTTTGTTTGTTTTGGTTTTTTTTTTGGTAATGAGAGTGCTGATCAGTTTGCATTGTGATTAGAGGAAAACAGTAGACAGAAAATTCTTCCTGGGGGAAAGTTATAGATCAGAACATGCTACAGAGGTTCATCTTTGTTCGTACAGCTTATAGAAGTAAGCTTTGCTTCAAAAGGCCTTGCTTCAAGCCTTAGATATTTTGGGATATGTCTAGAGTTTGAGTCAGCCAGACTGTGTCAGACACAAGTTAGTAAAAACACAACATATTGTTCTCAAAATGTTTTTCTTGACATTAAACCAAAATTTTCACATAGTTCCTACCCATTGCTCTTTGATGATTATCTCTTCAGAATTATGTTAAGTGACAGTGATACATTAGTTATAAATGGTAAATACAATTTTTAAAGAGCTGGGCTCCCAAAGCAAGATAAGAAGGCAGAAAGAGGCTCTAAAAGGTCTACCTCTACTGACACACAGCCAGCACAGAGCCAGGAGCAAAGAGCCTCACTGAACATGCAGGAATGAGAGGTGAGTTCAATGTCAAGGGCTCATTCAGACTTTTTGCTGCTCTGCCAATGCTTCCAGCAAGTGCCCAATTAGCAGTGACAGCGGTGATGGTGTTTATGAGAAACTAGCCTGAGACTGTCATTTCTTTAAATTTGAAACTGCAGAGAAGTCACAGGGTGGTAAAGCTTTTAAGTTCCTATTGACATGCACCAGAAACTGACCTCAAACTTGTGACTTCGAGGTGAAAGTCCTTATTTGCTAAGTCAGTTTGTCTCCCACAGAGTGAATTTGTAAAGCAAATTCCATTCCAGCTTACTTTTTTTCTCTTGAGATGAAGGAAGCTGTCCCCCACACAGCAGCTAGAACAGTACCCTCCTATCCCCTCCTCTCACGAAGGAAACCGGGCTGTGGAGTCACACAGGTCACGTGAACAAGTTGGTCACTGCATCCAACACTGAAAAGTGAACAGTGGGAGGAATACAACAACAATGGAAATTGTAAAGTCAGTAGTTAAAAACACAGTGGATTGTAGCAGGAGGCATTGCCTAGAGGTGCTAGTGTATGTGGTGTTTCAGTAACTACATTTAAAAGTTTGTAAAAGAGATATGAAGGAGAGAGAGAGGAGGAGAAGAAAGAATATGTATGAAATACTTTGGAAAGGCTGAAACAAACACAAAAAATTAGAAATTATTGAAATAGTCCCCTAAGAGATAATCTGTTAATTTGTTGGCTTGGCTTCTCTTGTCTGCACACATTAATGGGTATTCAGAAAATAACAATGCACATTAATTTTAAGCATATGGGCTAAACTGCAACCGTAGTTCTTGGTTGTCAAACATCTTACAGTGCTCCTGAGTCCATTTTAACTCTGAATTCCATGCCCTAGAATTTAAAAAAATAATCTGATTCCTGTGCAGAGCCTGAATGTTTTGGGGTTTTTGCTTTTCTTTGGTTTATGAGTTCAGGGATTGACTGCCTATTGGACAGCTTGTTGCTTTGAACAGCTGGGCAAATTATTCCTATTTGCATCTCCTTTTTCTGTTCTCTTTTCTATTGTTTCTGCTATTATCCATTGTAATAGAATGAATCCAGGATTAGGCTATTTTTGATCTGACCTGGTAAACCCCTTTTCTCTCAGGCCATGTAGAGAGCCAGTCTCTTTTTTTTATTAAAGGAATACAGGATTCTCATCTGACATTATGGATGCTTCACAATCTTTTTCCACAGGTAAAAAAGACAAAGTAGATTGCAAAATTTCAGGGAACAGGAACTTGCATGGTGTGCCTGAATTGTGGGCCCAAGGTTATTCTTTGTTCTTGTTCTCTCTTCCTAGCTTAGCTGTATGGCAGACAGCCACTTAGGCACCTACAGAGTTATTCCTTTCCAGCTCCTGATCTCTTGATAATAAAGGGCATGTTGAGAGGTGATTTGACTGTGCTCCTGCCAGCCAAGGCTGGCATAATGGTGTCTTTCCAAGATAACATGAATCAGAGCAACCCACAAAAATTATCTGACATATTCTGGGACTAAGGTAGCCTTAGAGATTAGGTCGTCACAAAGTGATTATAAAAGCATTTCTGACAGCTCTCTCACTGCTCAAAATTCTGAGTTGAACTTAAGAAAGCTTAGCAAAGCTAGACACTTGAATCTTGTATTTGGAGACCCATGAAACTTTTAATTAAGCACCAATAATATCACCAGTCCCTAGATTTCTTTTTCTTTTTATTAATATGGAAAGGACAGAGAAGAAAGAATAATAGAGGCAGGATAGGTACTGCATGCTTGTATGCCTCACTCATCTGTACCTGGGCAGTTGTAGCTCCTCTCTCTGAGGCAGTGAGGCATTGATTCCCAGTATGTTTGCTCTATTGTTTTATTGAGCTCAGTTTGAAAGGCCTAGCTGGTTTTGCCTCATTTCAGAGAGTCAGTCTCACACCCTATTCGACTCCAATACAAAAGAAAATATTTCCTAATATTCATCTTTAGTTGCTTCCTTCCACTAATTTGCTGTGTTATATTTACAAATACTAGAAAAAAATCCCTGTCTTACATAGAAACATCTTCAAGACTATTATAAAATTCCAAGATATTTGCTTTAGTGTGTCTTTATAATCACAATTATACAAAAATTTGTTCTTCTCCACAAAGAAAAAATTTGGTGTCTTTATATTTAACCACACTGTGGAAAATGATTAGTGGGATGTTTCTTTTTGTTGTCATAACACTTTGAAATTTAATAATCATATTCAAAACAAAATTCTTCTTCCAACTTCTAAGTACATATGTATCTTCAGTTATACTCATCTAATTAATTATGAATGTTTGAGCAATCCCATGCTTTCATTAGCTAAAAGCCCATCTTAACTCATTAAACATAACTGAGGAGGAAAAAGAGAAACCCACTACAGTTGTGTGTATTTGTCCTAATTATAGTGATCTCACAAACTTAAAGCTCTGCTTTGATTATTTGGTTTTAGCATTTTCTTTGTTATTTTAACAGTCTTCCAGGGAGGCTACAAAATTACTTCTCTGTCCTTGTTGAAAAGAATTATTAAAATTTATTTGATGTAATATTGTTTTCCTGGATATTCAGTCATGAGAGAAACTGTGCTGGGGTTTGGATTTTGGTTTGCATTCAGAGAAACTGGAAAGAAAATGTGATTGATCTTTCTGCTGATGTTAAAGATGGGCAACAAGTGAACAAGCCAGTGCAGACTGCAGAAAAGAATGCAAGAGACCTTCAAAAAGCAAAATAGTCTGTAAAGGAGGCATCCTTTACGTAGTTCCTATGATTAGGAGCTTTTTAGCCTTGTATTCATTCAAGATGGTAGATCCTGCCATGAACTGCCTACACCAGCATGTAAATATCCAAAGTAATGCAATGCAGACTTCTGAAATAAGTTAAACAAGAGCCAACAAGTGCCTATTTCTTTTCTTGCAAATGGAATCTAAGACGACGAACTTGGGGTTTTATGCTGCAAATTACATGAAATTAGATGACATCAACTCTGCTCCCCACAGCCTGGAGACTGGTGTTAAACTGGATGGTTAATTAATTTGTAAAGTAACATCCAAAACTCTTTTTCTTGAAAGCAAGACAAGATTTACTGTATGTAATTATGTATGTCCTGGTGGAAAAGGTATGTCATCCTTTAGGAGAAGTGCCAGGGCACTTTTTTCTGCGATCTGAAAATAATGTGCTGAGTTCCTGACAGACAGAATTTTCTTAGTTGGTTGGTGTTTTTTTCTGTGTTTTGTTTTGTTGTTAGTTTACGTGAAGCATAATTTTGTTTGTTCGGATCTCTGTGCTTAAGAGCTGTCTGTATAATGAAAGCAGCCATAAATTTCAGTAGGGGGTTACATGCAATGGCCAGTGACTCATTCAGTGAGAGGTTTTGCATATCTTGCCTATGGCTTGTGTTCTCACTTGCTGTCAGGCTGCCCACGTGGAAATTTATGGACAGGCTGTGCTTAGAGACATTGAACCTGTGCGTACGAAGCCAGCGACCACTAAACTAATATCTTACTTAACTATCATCAGTCCCATGGGACACTGAAATCTTCAAACGAGGTCTCTGGGTGTAGCCAGAGCTGTGTTTGAAGCTTCCCTTGCTAAATGGAAGCTGCACCTAGACTTACAGGCAGCTTTAGAACACCTTCTGGAATATCATATGGGATGAGAAACAGTAGATTTTCCTCTTCTGAGGTTCAATCTCCCTACAATCTTTTTAAACCACAGAGTAACCAGTCTGGTAAGTTACCATCTATGTTCTTCCTGCACCTCTTAGCCTCAGTTCCTCAAGTCCAGAAAAGCTCATTATAGTTCACTGTTGAATCACTGGACTGCTCTTCAGACTTCATTACTGATGGAGAAAGAAAAGATGAATGCCCACATAGCAAGCTTCACATTCCTGGGATGAAAGTTGTAGACATCCTTCAAGCCTTTACAAAAAATTAAAGAATTATGTGCCAACTACAAGCCTTGGACTGGAGAGCCTAAATCTTAGATTAGTACTAAAAGTACCCTATAATGTTATTATATGGGCAAGAGAGAGGTGCTGGAGCTTTAAGTTCTTCCTTAAAACTGCTCTGGAGAACAAGAAAAGTTTCAGACTTCTCCTTCAACAGAATGACAGAGAAGACAGCAATTCCAAAAAAAAAAAAAAAAAAAGAAGCCAAACCGTAGTTGAAGACAATTGTATGATTAATGGGAGCTGCACATCTGTAAAGGGGGGAGATCAGTATGGTCAAGAGAAATATGGGGCATCCAGCTTCGGAGTCATGAAAGATTCAAACAAGCAAAGGAGAAAATCCACAAAGATACCCAATGTCTTAAAAGCTAATTCAGAGAAACTCCCCAGTATCCCAGGGTGCTCTCCTTGCCCCCCAAGAGCATCACTTGATGATAATTTCCTCTCTGGGAGCTGCAGCCAGCCTCAGGTCCCAGCTCCTGAGGGCTTCTATTATTTCAGAAAAAGACAGAAAAACAAACAAAGAACACAGAGCTCTCTATTTGCCTCTTGTATGACTCACATAAGCAGTGAAAAGTGTCATAAGCACTTTTTTGAGTGCAGAAAAAAACCAAACCACCAACAATGCACATCTTGCATCTGAGTAGAGCTTTTGGGAGATACTAAATTAAATACATTTGTGTTTATGGAGAAAAATGGCAATAACTGGACTTCATACTCTTTTTAAACTTTTATTAACTTATGGTTTAGATTTACTGTATTTTTTTTAATAAGATTGTGAAAGTAAACTTCCAAATAGGACCTTAGACTTTATTTCTTTAAATCTCTTGTGCTGTCCAACATTCCCTGCCAAAAGCACTCTTGAAATTTGTGGCAAAATCTTCTAACCTCAGTCATCTCTCCTCAACCAAACTCAGGTAGCCACCACTTTCAGCAAGGTTTTAGCTGAACCTTGCAACAGGCCACAGCTGTCACTGGAAGACTCTTACACTCTAGGAGACAGTAAATGGCTGTGCTGCATCATGAACACCACAGGAATAAGACTTCAGGAGCCATAAAAACAAACACACATGGAGGAGACCTGTAATTTTCTTATTTTGAAGGACAACCTTATCCAGGATATATTTAGCCCACTTTGTGGGCCCCACTCTATGAAACACACAAAAATGTACCTGGTATGCTCTCCCTCCCCCCACCTTTACTCTCTCCTCTCTTATTTTCTCAGTGGACATTTGGAAAGCTGGGACGAATGGGAAGTGCTCCCTGTTTATACAACTGCTATAACAGCAGCAACTGTAGAAGGTACAAGTCATAACTTACCTCATTTCACTGCCTTTCAATGACCAGCATGAAAAGCAACCATATTTTCTCTTCATTTTTCATGACAATAAGGCAGCAGTAGAGGAGACCCAACTCCCCTATTCAGTGTTTTTCTTCTCTGCATCACTGCTAGCCCCTGCACATGCTGGCTCCTTGCTATAATTGAAGATGGTGTTACACTTTGCCTAATCCTTGGGATTTCCCAGGTGGCACAGAAAAGTAAATTTTGGAAATTATATCAAGAAAAGACAGTAAAAAAATCTGTCTTCTGTAACCAATCTGTTGAAGAAACTGTTTGATGTACAAACCCAGCCCTTTTTCTGTATTCCACCATGCCTCAGAATTTCTGATTCCCTAATATAATTGAGGTTTTCAAAGGGCATGTGCAGATTAAGAATTTTAGAGGAGCTCTTCTAGGGGGAAACCCTTATTCTAGGAAAAACCTCAGCCACCTATGGCTTTAAAGATAATTAATAGATGCCCAAATGATCAATTTATGCAAATGCTGTAAATGGACATTTGAATATAAAATGTGTCCCCTTTGAAGGGGCCAAAACCTTTCCAGTTATTCCATCTCCACTCAAAGAAAAGTGCTTCACAGATTAGTGGTAGGGCATTTACTGGCTGAAAGACAATTGCAGCTGAAATAAATTTTTAAAATTTCATAAACTAAACCAAGAGTATGATTCCATTAACTAAATGGACTCAAAAATTTGTTACCATTAGTCATTATTACAGTCCTGAAAGAGAGGAAGACTAATTATGAATGGATTTGTTTGTGTCTTCGTTTACAAACTTCTGTCTCTCAAAGAATAATTGTGAACTCAAAGCAGGTCTTCCTGAAATGCACCACTTGTAAGAAAAAAACCCAGTCCAGAATTCCAACTAACGACAAATTGTTCCTCAAAATTAAAAATCAAGTTAATAGGCTTACGGTGATTTGTCTTGGATTATTGATTAATATTACATTTGGTTTTGCTTCCCTTGGTGAAATCAATCCCATTCCTCAAAGCAGACAGCTTACGCCTTGTCACTTCAGCGTAATGAAATCAGCTATCAGAGTCCGCGCACGGGCCTGGCTTGGAGTTATTGATGGCTCAATCAGTGCCCGCTGGCCCGAGGCTCAGAGCTCGAGAGGGCAGTGACACCTGCAGGGAGGCAGTGGCCCTACAAGTAGCGTTCTGGCAAGGTACCACTGAGCAAGGGAATTCTTATTAATGTGATGGTCTTTTAAAAAATAACAATAGAAGCAAAACGCTCTTGTTGCCTTCTAACCTGCGGCCTATTCTGAGGCGTATGAACGTGCAGCAGTAGGCGCTGACTTTGCTTTCCTGCATCTGAGCCACAAAGCCTCTCAGCTATTTTGAGATGGGTGTTTAAGATTGTGTTACTTTTTACTGCAATAGAGAGTGTCTCTTTTGCCAGAGTCATCAGTGAGAAAACAGGATGAGAAATGGAAAACATTATAAAAGCCATGGAGGCAGCTGTGTGAAGTGCAGGGTGCAGCCGCCAGGAGTGGCTCCAGCTGCTACTGCATTGAGAGAACAGGAAATAATCCAAGGGGATACAAAAAAGGGGGTATAGTTCTGGGAGAGGCATGAATTTCAGTGATAGATTTCCAAGCTACAGAGTGAAAATCGTGAGACCAGTTCAAATTTTCTCAAAGTTAGGAGATTCTAATAAAAGAGTATAATTAATTATTGCATCATTGGTGACTGGGTGATTTAGTAAACTATTTTTACATGTATCATGCACCATTGTGCATGGTCCTGCAAAGGCATGTGAAAATGGCATAAAATGGTATAAAATGGTATAAAATGGTATAAAAGGAAGACTTCATACTGCACAGGATGTAGATGACCAAAACTGAGGGCTTTCTAAATCTGGATTTAAACCTTAGCTATCTGAAAATCCTATTATTATTAATAATAACTATTATAATCCCCATTATTATTCATTATTATTATTATTGTTGTTGATGATGTTGTTCTTTCATTTCTATTATTATTGTTCTTGTTTTTGTTGTTATTATTTTATCCAATAATTATTTTTACAAATAGACTCAAAAAAAAAAAAAACACCTAGTCAGATTCCATGACTTTTCCCACTTCACTTTTTATATGCTTCATCACATAGAAGTTAGGGGAAATATTTAAAAGCATAAGATGTTACCCACCATGGCTGAATATGTCCTGAGTATTTTGTCCCACAGATTTAGGGTGAAGTCAGCTGCAATTGTCACTCAGGAAAAAAAAAAAGTCATAGATATCATTTTGAAGTAACTAATTATTTGCCTTTCTCTTTCTTTTCTACCATACCACTTTCACTAAGGTAGAAATTGGTGATAGCAAACAAATCATGGATCACTGACCTTCTCAGTGTGTAGAGAAAAGCACGTGCCTATTCAGTAATATTTTGACGTTTTTGGCCTATAGCCCAATCATGGTTTTAGCTTTTTTACTTTCTTCTTCTTGTACTCTTACATGCCAAGCACACTCTAGCTCCTGCCAGATTCCTTCTTCCTGCAAGAAATATATTTCTGAACTGTTTGCCTTTAGTGGCAGCTGGTTTCTGGGCACATGTCTAGATCTATTGCAATCTACAGATAACTGAACATTTTGATTTAGTTGGCTCCTTGTTGCTGTGGAGTCCCATGTTCCTGCACTGCTCCAAAAGGGAATAACAAGCTCAGGAGGATGAGAGTTAAGGGGAAAAACAAATGTTCAAAAATTTAACTGAAGATGTCATTTTCAGTAATGCAAATTCAGTTACAGTATTCAGCATTATTACATTCATAAAGTCATACTTACACTAGTGTTTCCAAGATCAGAATGTGACTTTAAAGTTTATCCATTTCCTATATACATTTCTTTTATAAATGAGTTGATGCAGGGGACTTTCACAGGCAGAAAAATAGCTGAAATAAAAGGAGGAGGAAAATGCAGAGTTTCACAGAGAACTGCTTACAGGTGAGGAATCTGGACTATGTGAACACCTGGATTAAAGCTTCAGCTATCCCTTCAGGGAAGTTAGAAGGTTTTCCACACTACAGAAAGGTAGAGAGCACTACACACAGTTACAGCTTGCCACTGATCATGGTGCCAAATCTTTCCCTGAGGTAACTTGTGCAGTTCCAGGGGATTTACTCTAATGGTGAAATGGTCCCCTGGCACGTAGAAAGCTGCTTATAGAGACAAGCAGCAAAGCAGAGTGAGAAAGTAACATAACCCTTCAGCTACCAAACTATCAAGTGGGACTTAGTAGGTTCATTTTTCATGGAGATATTTTGCCTGTTGTAAAATGACATTTCCCCTCCTTCCACACTGCCCCAGTGTTACTCAGCAGCCCTGAGTACACCCACACAGGCAGTGATGCCAGGAGTACCTCAGGTTTGCAGTGAGTTTGGGGCAGTTCCTACTTGTGACTTTGGTCAGCTGGGTTCCCACTGCAGGTGGGAGCACACAGCAAGGAGACCTGGACTACACACAGCACTGAACTGAGAGCACCACTGTCACATCTTCACAGTGTTTGTCCTCCTTAAGCACCCTGAGAGCTCCTGCTGCTCAGAGCCACGATGATTTCAGTTCCCCACTCAGGAGCTCCATTGATGTCTGACCCAGCTCCTCCTGTGCTGTGCAAACAAATCCTAGGAGGTGACTCTCAAGTTACTTGATTTTTTTTGACCAGGGTACTTGACAGTAAGAATAACTGGCTGGCTTCTCAGGGAGGGTGAGGGTTTTTAATATGCATTTTCAAAGCTTTTGTGGTGACAGGAACTATTTCAATTTCACATCATTTTATAGTGGCCATCATGAGAATATTTTTGAAACTCTGATTCTCCAAATGAAAGGATGCATTATTGTAAAGCAGTACCAGTAAGCAAGCAGTGGAAGAGAAGATGAATTCTAATGAATTCTGAATAAATAGTTGCAAATTAGTTTATCTGCTTGTCATATAAGTTCAGCTGATTTTCAAGATGCATTCAGCTACATTTTTGAGATATGGGGTGCATTTATTGATTTTTATTTTAAATTATATTGAGTTTGGTACTGCAACAGCCATTATTTCTTAACATCTCAGCAGGACATGCTGATGCCTGCAGTACTGTTGTAGTAGATCAAACACTGAACAGGCAATTAGTTGTGCTCCTTATTTAGCTGTGCAAAAGTCTGGGAAGGAGGAGTCACAAGTTAGAGCATTTTGAAATTGATAAGAATGATCTCCTCCCAGTATCATACACAACAACCAAGACTTAAACTAGACATCAGACTCTGCTACTTTGCTTCCCCCACAAAGATATAACTAATAAGAGCTACAGACACCTAAACAAAGATACTTTGAGAGTTCAACTCTTTTGCCAGTTGTCTAAAGTAAAATAAAAGGTGAACAAGGAGGGAAATGGTTGCTGGCATAATTTTGGTTTATTTTCCTTTGCTTTTCTATGAAGAGGCTGGGGTCACTGTGAACCCAGGATATTCATTACATTTTTCCCTTGGGTAGTTCTGAAAAGGGCACAGAATGTCAGTAATCATCCCCTTTATGTCTTAGTGGCAAGTTTATGATTGAAGGATTACCTTGCTAATACATGTTTAAATGAGGCTTTGGCAATGTTAGTGGTATTTAAAAGAGCTCTGGCATTTGAAACAGTCGACAACAAAAGATTTTGCTGATAAACAGAACCAGGTTCATGTTAGTCTGGCTCTGACACTGAAGGCTTTAACATCAGCTCTGTTCTGACACTTAGCATTTTTAATTCACAGCAAAAAATTGTTGGTATCAAATGCTGAACAGAGCATCACAGAAGCTGAAAATGATGGGGAAAATAAAAAATATTGTCAAAATAAAAACCATATAAAAATAGCAGAAATGTAGTGTCTGAAATTATTTATTATTATTTTATATCAAAGATTAAATTGAAATTTTTGCTATAGGAGTTCTTTTAAACGATCAGGAAGGAAAACAGAATCTAAACAGTACAGTATCTGGTTATTTTCATTTACATTTTTTAAAGTTCCTCCAGGTGTGTCAAACATTTAGCTCAATTAATAAGTTATAGGCAGAATAATACTACTCATGCCTCCTTGCACTGGAATGGTCTTGCTAACTCAGTTGGACTCCCTTAAACTAGCAGGTTGTTTTTCCTACTTCTAGAAAGGAAGCAAAAATGGATTTCTTAAGGGATTTTAAATCTTGTCCTTTCAGACTATGAAAATTTAGTCCATTATTTGTGAAGTCCTTTTCAGGCTCTCAGCTGAAATGCAGTATTTAAAAGATGGACATAATTCCCTGATGTTTCATGGTGAGGATGTGGATGATTTACAGAAAACATGATTTTGGAAAGGCAATTTTTTAAATTAACTGGCAAATCAAGCCTTTGATCTTTCCTGCCTACTGCTTCTCTTACTTCTTTTTCCATCATAGCTGAAAATCCCACTTCTGCCTTCACTTCTTGAATTTTCTCTTTCTTAGTTTTTACTTGGTGGTTTATTTAATAAATCAAAGGTAGTAACTGCAAAAATCTGCATTTCTTTCCATCACTACCAAAACAGTCTGGATAAAATTTCATCAAGTCAGAAACTTGAATCAGTCTCCACTCTTTGATTCCTCCACTCCACTCCTCAATTCTTGAATTCTCAGCAGTCCACCAGCACTCCAATGTGTCTATGACATCTTGAAGAGAACAAAAGTCAGGACCAGAGCCAGATAGCTAGCCATAAACAGTGGGGGAGTTCTGTTTTGGTTTTTTGTTTGTTTATTAGTTGGTTGGTTTAGTTTTGGGGGGTTTTTTTAGCATTATCAAAGACAGGCCAAATTTTGATTTCGGTAATTTTTGGGCTGTCCAATGGAAACTGAGGGAATGGTAGTGTTCCTGTTGCATCACAGGATGCTGTGTGGTCCAAAAAAGCCAGATCTGGAATCCAGAATTCATTGACTACAGCACAAAAGAAGCATAATCACATTTTGTATAAACAAAGGAGATCCAATACTTGATAATTTCTCATTTGACTTAATCATCAAATTGCTTTTCTGTTCTGGGTGAAAATCCTGTCACTATACAGTTGACTAGAACTAAGGAAGTGTCTACATGACCAAATACCATCAGAATACAGATAAGAGGTTTCAGATTCCAAAATCTTGCTACATCCTTGAGGTTTCTGGAAGGAAGAGGTTACAAAGGAGTCATTCAACATTTTCTATTGGATTGTCAATTAGTTTCCATTTGACAGACTTGACAGTAGCTCCTGAAAAAAGTGCAAACTTGGCAGTGCAATAGGTGAGGTATCTATTTTTGATAGTTTTTGGTTTGCAAGCAGAATGTTACTCAAATACTGTTTTGGCCAACATCTTGCATGTCCGTAACTGTTTTTTAGAATGATTTCATACCTTAAAGGAGATTTAAAGTGGTCAAAGGGTTAATTTTTCCCATCTCACAAGGTGGGGGAAAGAAGAAACACCCACCAAGATTTTTTATATACTGCAACTTTTGAATGTAGAGAAAGCTTTTCAAAATTAGCACTTATCAACCTGAGGTCCATACACCCCATTGAGATATTCAGCACGTACTGGCAAGGTGCATGCACCTAAATTTTGTTTCAATGTATGGAGTACACTTCTGCTTTAAGAAGCCACCCTGAGACTACTTCCATGTTTAGGAGGGTCTCAAAGGTAAATGGAATTAATTGCTTCTGGAGATATCTATCTCTTTTCACTAACTGTGGAGGAAATCTAGATGGCTTAATTGAACTAATCTGATGCATCTGTTGCTTTAAAGAGTCTGTCTTTGGTGGTATTAGTCATCACAGCCCCACACCTCCAGGCTAAGAAAGAGATGAAAGGAGTTGCCTCAGGTCATGTAGAGCACCTACAAACAGAGATAAGAGCTGAATTCAGAAGACCAAGTTTACCCTGTGTAACACTATTCAAAGAATCACCATCCTTTAATGTGCGTGCAAACGTGTTTTGTTTCCCCAAATTAGAGAGGTTAAATGTGTAGTTAGAAACTCAGAGGTATCAAGAAAGTTGTTTCTCACTATTTCAATTACTTCACTACAAAAAGGTAACCTTCCCAAACCATGTTTTTCCTTGTTTTGTTTTATTTTTCTGAAAGCAATACTGTCTCTATTTTTTCCATTTATTTTGTGGGCTCAAGTGAACCCATATCCCTCTTGTCTTTTGTTTCTGATTAAACTTAAGCTTAATACTTACTTAAGCTTCCTTCCTGCACCTATTTCAGATAGTAAGCAGCAAACACTACTTGCTTTTCCAAATTAAAAAGTAGGAGCAAAATGTCAGTACTACAAATGACACATAATTATTTCACCGTAGAGTCCTGAGGATGAGGAAATTATAGGGTTAGGAAGCAATAATGAAATAATTATATCTTTTAAAATATTTTATGAACAAAAGCCTTTTCTTATCCGGATTTCTCTACATGAGTTTAAATGCTTCACTAGAAATTAACGATGAAATTAACTGCAGAATTATGAATTATTTTTTCAAGAATCAAGCGAGACTATAAACCCATTTTCTTATAATAAATCTTGCACTTGTACAATTTATGCCTATGAGGAGGATTTCCAGCTGAGAACTGTTTTAAAATCTATATATCTGAAAGTGTCATTATCTCCTAATGCAACACTAGGAGAAGGTAGCTAAACAAAGGAAAATGCAGAATACAGGCAGCAGCCCTAAAAAGGCAAATTACAGATACTTGAAATTATAAATGACTGAAGCTATCATTCCTTGCTGAGTGACTCCTTACTGGATCACGCTAGAAGAATTGAGATAGCAAAGTTCAAAAGCTGCTAACTCATGAAATGGCAAAGGTGAATATTGTTTAAAGATGATGTATATTTTATCAGATCTTACATTCTCCGCAAGTTGGAGACAAGACACTAATTGAGATAGATCTTCAGGCTGACTCATAACAAAAATATGCTTCAGCTGCCTCTTTCCTTATGACTTAATCCTAATGCTATTTAAGTTAAAGTGAGGATATTAGTGATATTATATAGCTCAGGATGAAGCTTTGTAAGAGCAAAATTACAAAGCTTTTTTGTTAAAAAATGGCCACATCTTTGATTTTTCTCTAAAAGTTCCAAGTAGGAGTTATATAATTTAATTAAGCTACACTTCCAGTATCTAAAGTATATATAAGTTACTTTCAACATTTGAAAAAAAAAAAATAGAGGCCATAGTACAACAGTCCAGAATAACTAAAGAATGTGTAGGAGTGTTTAGTTCTATCCTATCTTCTTGGTGACAAATGACATATGGAGAAGTTAACTACTATTCTCACTCTCTCTCAATTTCTCTTATATAAAAAAAGTTAGCATCAGGAGGTCATTATGAAAATGTAGAAAAACAACACATTTTTACAGCTCAAAAATATTTTTGTCAATTGAAAGAGGAGAAGCATCTAAAACTACTGAAAAAAAATCTGTTACTGTGGCTTCACAGGTAATGAACTTGCCCACAAATTAGCTACCATGTTCATGGCAAACTCTGGGGTCTTTTTTTTAAAAAGAAAAAAAAAAGAAAAACTCTGGCTTTTAATTAAAAATCCTAAAATTAAATGGCGTTCTTGAACTTCTGCCAGCTCACAAAAATCTTTTTGCAAGGGAAATACTGGAATAGAATTTTTTTATTTTCATAAGTACTTTCAGGACCCTCCATATAGAAATCACTAAGAAAAATTAAAATATTGAAAAAATCCTACCAACATATGAATTTTGTGTTTCATCCTCATTAACAATTATTTAGCAATAAGAAGGAAAACTTGTAAACCTTGTCTCCTGAATTAAATATCCATGTTTATTTGTCTTCTGTTAATGCTCACATTCCTTGGGCATCTAAAAAAATATCCTTCAAATATAAAATCAGTTAACTGGGAAAAATCAATGCGGTATATTTTATTTTCCAAAGAAATTATTAAGACAACCAATTAAACATTTTTTGTTATCTTACACATCAATAACTAAACCATAACAGTATGGTATAGATAAGGCATGTATAAACACATTATCAGTTCCCCAGTCTTGGTCTGTCTTTTCTGCTGAATTGGAAATTGCCTGAAAACAATGATGATGTTTTCAGTGATTTAAACTTTCCATCATTTCCTCCCATGCCTGGATTTAGATGCATCTGTTCCAGGCAAAATTCAAACATGCAGAAGAAAGTGGAAATGAAAGTAATGCAGACCAAAAAAAAGGAAATCAATGTTTCTAAGCATTAAATGGCATCAGATGAAGCTTAGTTCTCAAACAAAAAAACAAAAAACTGATAAAACAAACACACTGAAAAACAAACAAAAAGTACAAAATTATCTTAGTGAGTGTAAGATGGATGTTAGCTCAGGATTCTCCTGAGCTGAAACACTCAGATCAGCCTAGGCAGCACATGTGCTTCTGAAGAGCACTTCTCAGAGAGCTTTGTGGGTCTCTGAACAGGCTGGAAATATGAAAAAGGAAGTGGCCCTCAAGTCCTGCTTCTTCTCCTTTTAATTTAAAGCCCCCAGGTGGCATTTGCACAACACACATGGTCCCTACAGTTGAATGAGCTCTTCAGCGAAATCAACAGCACAAAATAGCAAATAAGAGAGTTGTGGGTGAGTCTGATCATGATTAACGTCTGCTTAGGCCAGTATCCCCAGATGGCTATGGCAGAATTAAATTTAGTCTCTACAGGTTTTTAATCACAATATGTGAGATTTGTGTTCAATTATTGACCACCTTGAAGGCCTTTTTTTTTTTTATCTCACCTCTTCAACAACTTACCCACATCCTCTCTTTCTCCTCTCCTGAAATAGCCTGAAGGAACTTTGTTATAAATCTAAAGAAGCATGGTGCATAAAAAATTTACCTAAAGAGGACATTTAAAAGCTTTTCCTTAAGAAAAAAAAAAACAACTAAAATTCCCCCATACAGAAAGACTTTTTTTTTAATTTACACATTTTCCATTTACAAATGATTAATCTGAACATCTTAGTCACCTAATATATTTTCCCTTTTGCTTTAGTCTTTTTTGCTTTCTTATATCCTAATTGTGTTTCCCCATTTTTTCTTTCTTTTTATACCTCTTAGAGTCAATATCACTTTAATATTGTTAAGAATGCTCAGGTAAATGAGAGCAGGAACCACTTATTACTTCTGGGATAGATCATTATAGACTCACTGCACTCTTCAGTAAGGGTGTGTAATTTCTGTACCATTTCACCTTTCAGGCCTGATCTTTAAAATAACATTTTAATGACAAATCCACAAGACAAACAGGGGAGAAGAGTTTGAGTAAAGGCCAGTATTTTTTTTTTTTACATCTCCATGGAAAATGTGAATGTTTAATGCTTGTGCAGGGCTTTACTGATTGCTTTTAAGCTATTCAAACCATGACTTTTTGTTTCTGTTTCTCAGCCAAGCAAAGGTAAAAGAACAGAGGTGATCAGGTGGAGATGCAAGTCCTAACCTGTTTACCCCTCTTGCACTAGACCTCACCCTACTCTCAGTTTGTGTCTGGAAAGACAAGGGTGCCCATAACCCAGTATAGCAAAAAAAAAAAAATATGCATACATTATTGTGTTTCAGAGGGAGTAATTTAACCTATTTAACATCTGCTCTGCTCCACTGTTTTCACTTGTATTTTTCCTGAGATGTGGGAAGGGCAGGTGTCTAGCATTACTTTCTTAATCTCAATATTGCTGTCCTAAAAACAGGGCAACCACCTAATTCACAAAGGCCTGTAGAGTTCAGGAAACAGCCTGCCAAGTGCAATTTCCTCAGAGAAATTCCTGTTGGACTCAAGTGCCACCCACTGTCTTTTTTCTGAACTGGATTTTGCTTTTTCTCTGTCAGTATCAACTCAAAATAATTCATTTGAACTATGCAATTACATGAGCTAAGGGATGGAAAGTCATCCTTGAAAGTCATTCTTCATAGCTTCTCACTAACCCATCTGAGAAAATGCCATCACAGTCTTTTTGCACAAGTGCACTCTTTCAAGGCAATCAGGGGAGAGGGAAAGAAAAAGTGGAACAGTTTGAAGTGTCATCTACACACACATAAAAGGCAAGGTAATGAAGTAGAAGTGAACTTTTCTCAGAAGATCCTACTAACTAATTCATCTTTCTTGAAGTAGTTCATGCACCTTATGGTTTTGTTTATTGCAGCATATTACAAACATCTCCCCAGGAACCCTCTGGTTCTCTTCCTGGAAACAGGGATTGGCACCAAATGAAGTTTCAAAGTGCCTCAGAAGCATAAGATGTAAGCACTAAGAACGACCTTTGGGACCAAATCACGTACAGGCGAATTAAAGTTGCATTACCCACGCCCTGAGGAGCTGAGATAGACTTGTAAACCAGGCTCAGTGTTGTCAGCCTCAAGACCAGATTGGGTACAAGTGCTGTCACTTCTTCCCTGGGCCTGTTTTACAAACCAGTTCCTATTTCCTGACAAAGAAAAGACTGGGTTTTTTTTTTTCCTTCATGTGTTCATCTGAGTACAAAGCTACCCATAAAAAAAAAATCTACAGAATATCAATAAAAATCTAACATAAACTCCACTCCCCTTCTCTCCTATGAAACTTCACTCCCCTTCTCTTCTGTGTTGCTCATTTTAAAACAGAAATATTTGAGACAGATTATTTGAGCCAGATTCATGTTCTTTGTAATAAACTTTTGAGGTCAAGCTGGTTGTCATCAAGCTGGAGGATGAACACAAGCCACTGGAGTTGTTTTTGGTCTGGAAGCAGAAAGCCCCTCACTGCCTGATGCAATTACCTGGTTAGATTTTCTTTGCTTTCTGATGCTGTCCTACAAAAAAGAAATATCTCTGGAAAAGACTGTATACATATCTCCTCTGGTTACTGGCAGTAAAAGATGAATATGCCTTGATCCCAATCCAGCATCGGTCTATATCTTCCTCACATACACATAGCACGCATGCACGGGAGCTTTAGAAAGTGTAGGGCAGGGTATTCTTACAACTCACCTTTTGTCTTAGGCAAAAAACACACATTCTTAAACTACATGTGTGTAAGCTCAGCCTCTGGAATTGGTGGATGCTGACTGCTCCTTTTAGGAAAGTATTTTGCTCTGTCAGGGGGCATCACATATTTATTACATTGGTCAAGAAAGTGCGAGTTGAACAGTGGTAAGTGGGTGCAATTGAGCCTAAGTGAGTGTGAAGGAGTCTAAAGCTGGCTCATTTTACTTGGCAGAGGTGCAGGTTAATATAGAAGACTTCTTTAATTTACACCTTCACACTTCTTCACATCCTCCTGTGTGTTGCAAAAGAGTAATTTTTGCAACTCTTTTAACTCACACCCTGCCTGTGATTGGGTAATTCACAGTCCTTTAGGCACCACATCTGGGGCCTGCAGGCTGCAGTCTCAAGCCACAGCAAGGCCAGACAGCTGTTCCCAACTCACCCATAACAGCTCCTGCTCAATGAGCTCCATCTGCACATTAATAGGAGATTATTGAGGACACAAGGCATAATATTTGCATTTTTGTTTCTTAAACATTTCTTGTAAACCACAGTGCTGGTAGTTGACTTGGAGCACAGGTTTATAAATTGAAGTTAGAAAAGCCCCCCATGACTCTGCCACAGATATGTGAAGGCAAGTGTTAAGAAACTGGTGAAATCATGACAATTTACTCTGACGTCTGGTGAAAGTCCAAGTTAACAAATTTCCTCCTCCACATCCCTATTGCTATTTTTAATTTTTTCACACTAGCTAAAGCAAACTGCCATCCCAACAACCACAGACAAGTTTGTTTGACTTATCATATATTCATGACATGAGTGGCTACTGATTAATAAAAAACCTTGTGAAAGAGTTTCTGACACTGTTGATAGAGCCTGTCAGACCTTAGGTTCAGTGATGAGAGGCTCTTATGGGTGTTTATTTTTTATTTATCTTTTTACTTTTGAGGTTTGGTTTTTTGGGTACATATTCACACCAGGTGGGAAAGATGGCAGGCACAGAAAGCCTCTGTTTCACCTCACTGGGTACTTTGCCATTGTGCCAAGCATTTTTTCCTCACTGAGTAGTGTTCTAGGGTCACAGGGCAGTAGAAGCATTTTGAAACACATAAGTTACAGAGACAGCACTATTGTAGGGTAAGAAGGGGTAAAGGAGGAGTACTGAACTGGTAATATCCTAAGGACAATTATTTAATTTTGGAAGGTGGTTGCTTTTTCCTGATACTTAATAAGCATAATTACAGTTCCCATCAACTTCTAAAAATATGTTCACTTTTACTGGGATAATGACATTTTGAACTTACATCACCATTCATACCAGAATCTCAAGGCCCTCAATAAATGCAAAATGAACAATCCTAATGCATATTTTTGATGTGGTTCTGCTCTAGTCTTCTTTGTAAACAAACTGAAGCACCAGATGCCTACAGAGTTTACCCAGTCAGACATTGAGTAAGTCCTGGATCACAGAATAAGAGCCAGAGGTTCATTTTGCTAGTGTCTTTCCATAATGTAATTATTAGATTTTTTTTAATCTTAAAAAGCTACAAAAAAGGAAAATTTATATAGCATAATCAAAATCCGAATAATATACATATATTATTATCTATATTATAATATATATTTTAGAAAATTCGGTAATAAAGGGCTGATGGTGAATACTATACTTTCCTCCTTGCTCTGCTGAGTTTTCTCCATTTGTAGTTCTTCTATAATTCTGACAGCAAGTACTTTAGAAAGTGATCACTCTAAATACAATGTACAACATTCATTTGGTGTGCCTTCCTCTGTCCATCAAATCTGTACTTTCTGATTCCCTTCCTGACTAACTGCAGTTTTACTCTACTATCACTCAATTGAAATCAATTTTGTCTGTCTGGCATTTTACTCTCTCCAGTGAAAAGCTGCAGTTACTTGTCCAATATGGAGTCTGAGGAGAGATGGTGTGTATGCGTATGCTTGTGTGTGTGCAGGAAAAGAGGAGAAAGAGAACAGAAAGATTGTATCAGATTCAAGAATTTTCATTTAATTGTTAACATGGAAGCATTTGTAGATGAGAATTTGGTTTTATGGGGAGCTGACTTCAAATTCACATCAGGTTAAGGCCAAAACTGACTTGATGGACTTCTTGAAAAGGTGATTTTTGCATTACACAAGCACAGAAAGCACAGAATCCATGATTCCTGATAATTCATAGCAGGCAGCCCCTGTCTTCAGGAACCTGATTCCATGAGTAGGACACAGGAAAAAAACACAGGGAACCTCCAATTAAGTTTATACCCTTATGGTTTTGAGAAATAGTTGAAGAAGAATGCATGTAAGAAAGGAAGTAGCACCCCACAGTGAAGACTGAGAACTACAATTAGAAGAAATTCTGTTTTTTCTAAAGGTTGCCCAGGACATGTATTTCGAAACATAAATCACCTGAAATCCAGTCTGCTGATCTGAGTCCAGGACCCTCCTCGATCTTTGTCCAGTTCCTTCTCCAACTGTATTCACCATGGTTGCCTTCAAATAAGAGCACACTATGTGTTCTAGCTGAGTCCAGAATGATAATAAATTCATCTGGTAAGAAACTACATAATCCTGCTCTCTTCATCTCCCCCAGGTCTTCCTTTGAAAGGTCAGGAGTCGCACAAGTCCAACCTGTGCACTTGCCAAAGGTCCATTTGGAAGGAACAACCTTCAGCTTTGAACTGCAGTCCTGCTGTTGCACAATGTTCAAGTTAAAGGAGGATGAATGGCTGCTGGAAAGGCCTTTCCTCACTGCTGACTCTCAGTGCTCCTCTAAAACTAAAGGTGCTAGCCTGGTCATTTGCTGTGGCATTGGAACAGGAGGATCCAAACTCCTCTCAGCCCAGACATAAAATCTGAACTTTTCTGCCTTAGCAGAATTTGCCTGTGACCACATTTCATGTCCCCATAAAACAAAAATCTGAAATCAGATGGCTCTGAACATTGTTTTCTGGTTCCCTCCAAGGTTGTCCTAGTAGGAATGTGTTCACTGACACATTCCTGATTAAAGTCTGCAAAGTGAGGAAGGAGAGGTCCAAGGAATCTCCTATGGGACTGAGTTGATATATTTTCAGATATATAGAGCTTTGGTGAACAGAATCTGCCTCTCTTTCTTGGCAGAAAACTAATTTTATTTGTTGAAATAGAATTGAAGACAGATTTGTAATTGGTCATTCTAGATATGGATAAAATTGGAACATAGTTCTCCTTTATACTGCTTGATTTTTCTCTAACTTTAAAAAATAAAATAATCTACAACAGTGGGAATTAGCCTGAAACATCCACAGGAAAAAACCTCCCTAACTCAGCTCCACCAAATTTAATCCTATGCACTTTTTAACCTGGAGTTAAAGTTCACGCTTGTAATACACATTTTTTTGGAAGACTGCAAACAGAGCTGCTTGAATCCTACGCATTGGTACTTTTCCATGCTTACATCAGAAGGAAATAAGTCTTGCAAAAAATAGGAAGTGAAAAATATCCCTAAGAGAGTCTTGAAATGTTCCTCCAGATACATGTATATGCAGATGTGACAAGTATGCAAATGTACAAGCATGTTTTCCATCACAGATGTGAGGTTCTGAGAATGAACTGTAATGTGAAGCCTTGCTCTATTGAGAGCTAGTGCCCTTAGTGCTGAAAGCACAAAATAAAGAGGCTTTTGTGTAAGTGGAAAAAAAATCAGATCATATATTATCATCCAAAATATTTCAAAATTTAACATAATGCTGGCACAGCAGAGTATTAAAGAAACGTGAAAAGCCTTGTAAATATTTTCACAGATTAGCATCATGATGATTGTAAAAGTGAAACACAAGATTGGTTTGCAGTGAGGTAAAGTTATACCAGCTGTCATAGAAGGCATTAAAAAATTAACTGCTGCATACTGGTGGAAATGTTAAGAAGCTTTTGATTCAGGACCAATTCTTGCATGAGTTTTTGTTAACCATACCATTTCACATTAGAGGAACATGACAAATTTATCTGTTTCATGTTATCCGATACACTACATATCAAACCACACTAAATGCAGCTGAAAATCATTAAACACGGATTGAAATTGGTGGTGATAGTGACAAGAATTTCAATGGTTTTGTTTTTAAGTAGACATTAAAATTTTAATCAAATATTTAGCATTTTCAGTCAACTCAGTAGTATTCATAATGGATATTTGTCATCATTCTCTTTCCTGTTTTAAATACAACCAAAGAATAGATGTATCACATGATTTACTACTTAGGGAGAACAGTGACTAATTAAAATGAATAATTCAAAGGCAGTGCATATCATAACATTTTTAAAGTTCTCACAAGCGTTGCCAAATTAAAGACAAGCAGAAAACCCACAAACAACAACCATTGTAATTACATCTTCAGTCATGTTTTTTGGTACTAAATAGCCATTCAAATTTTGAAGGTCTTTATGAATGTCTATATGCTTTGAGAAATAAGTGAACAATCTCTAACTGCTCTAACAGCACTTAATACAGTCGATCCAGGAAGGATTCCCTGTATTGTGAAAGCTAGATGAGCATTTTCTTTAAGATTGCCTGTAAACAGCTCTTTGAATAATCTAAATGTGGTAATATTGCAATAATGCTGTGAAGGCATGAGTTAGGGAAGAATTCTGAAGAGGGGTAAGGTGATGAAGGCGTCCAAGTGAATGGCTGGCTTATTTTCTTTTGAAATAGACCCTTGTGTTGCTAATGAGCCTTGTAGCTGTTTTCTTAATCTCAGAAAGGTGCCTCTTAATATTTCCAATCTAAATATTGAAAACTAATAGCATACCATGAATCAAAGCTCAAAATTGCACAGAATGAATAATACTTTTTACAAATTGACTATGTTTACCGGCCTCAGATTTGTGCATGTACACTCCAGTTTCTAAATATTTCTGCATATTCTGTGGGCTCACTATTCATATGCAGAAGGAATTTGCTGCCTAAGTGCATCAGTGTTAACTTTGAAGTTATTAATCACATAGTTCAGCGTCAAGCATTCAAAGACTAACAGAAAAGCAGGAGCAGAAGAACAAATTCTTTTATGAAATAGTAAGAAGGTAAGAAGGCACTTCACAATGATAGAAGATGTCTAAAGTTACTTTATATTCTGCACTTTGGCCAGGTCAAGTAAAAGAAACTGAGAAGTAATCCCAAAACCAGAAGAAAAAATGTTTAGAGCACACTGTTCTCAATCTTGCCTATACAACCTTGTCTTCCTGAAATACTAAGTAGCTTTAAAGTTTCCCCACCCTATTAAATTAACTATACAAGTTTATAAGAAATTAAACGTTATTTTTAGTACATAGTGATGCTTGCTAGCTAGAGGGAATTATTTGTGTCTATTGGCACAACTGTGGTAGCCATTTCCAATATAAGCTTGCCTCTTTACTTTATCCTCCCCTTAATTAATACAGGAGTTGATTGTATCTGGTTTGCAATTCAGAGGAAGAAGAGTAATAGCAAAGTAGTTCCCTCCACTATTACCCAGCATAGCAGCACTTCATTCAAAAATGCCAATGGTATGCTCATCTGCATGGCACAAATATCCTGCCAGTGTTTAGATAACCAGCTGGTATTTCTAAACTGTAGTCTTGATGATGTGTTTTCTAGATTACAGAAATGCATCCTTAGGGTCTGCCAATACAAACAGTTAACAGTTTGTCACTTCATTGTGGTTTCCTTTTGGATATAATGCCGTCATATGTCTCCCGTAGCATGAAAAGAGAAGCAATCACAATGTGATTACTAAGAGTGTATCCTTCATAACTTAATCTGGCAAAGGCATCAGGGCTTTTGACGTGATGACCATAGGATGTGTCTCTAAGCAGAAAGGAGACAAAAAGGTTTCTCTGCTTTTAATATCATATAAAACAGAAACTGCAACTTCAGGGAATTGTGCAGGATGCTTTTGTGTCAACTGGACACTCAGTAAAAAGAAAAAATAAAAATGAGCTGTGGAAGATTTGGGTTAAAAGCCTTGACTAAAATATACAATAAATATGTGGCAAAGGCAAAAACCAACATATAGTTTAACAGCAGCTTTCCAGTGCAGAAACGATGGAAGTCAGGTATTGCAGCTTGCAATCCCCTCCCCCCATTTCTGTGTGATATTTATAACTTTGCATCTTTTCCTATATTTTATTTTTAGCCTGCCTCCACCCACTTTTGAATGCTACAGAAATAAGATCTGAAGACAGTTAGTGTAGGTGTTTGATAGTTTGGGAATAGCCTACAAGGTTTTCCATTACATTTCAGTGAAGCAAAACAAGGTCGTATCCGGAAAATATGAAGAGATGAACATCACCAGGGACCAAGGAGGAAGAAATTGTTGATTCTGTACTTGATCCTCATCAGCTGCTATAAAATGAGCACCTAAAGCCTTAACAAAGAAGGTACAGAAGTAAATCTTGGTATTGTGGTAAAGCAGAAATCTTCTTTTTAAGTGCTGTGATTGCCTAGCAGTGAGGTCAGGAGAAATGTAGGACTGAAAAAATTGAAAAATCTCTTTCTAAAGTCAGCAAATACTACTCTCCTTTGTGGCTGCAGCTTTAGGTGAAAGTCTATATTACATTGGGATTACAATATGGAAGGAAAAGAACAGGTCTTCTCTCCAAAGCAGATGGCACCTAGAGAAAGCTCAGTAAAAATTTCAGATGTTCCTAAGGAAAGGACTTAAATTCTCTATATAAATGTTGGTTTTAAAAGGGTATTTTATTATTTTATTTAACAGTAATAAGGTCATTACCATGAACTATGGAAATCAGCTTATTATGTGTTCTCTTTCTTGTTTGTTTCGGATTTTTCTGTGTTTTAGTTGGTTGGTTGGGTGGGTTTTGCTTGATTTTGGTTTTGGTATTTTGCATTTCTCTTGTCTTTCAGAATGATTTGTTTCCTTGCAGCATTAGTAGTTCTGAAATTACTGCTTCCACACTAGTGGCTCATACACAGATTTTGAAAAACAATTTCAGCTGAAGTTTACACATTTTATAAATTTCATTTACAATTACAATTTCAATTAAAATAGATTAGTGCAACTAGCACGTAAAAATCCCCTTCTGTTCAACAAAAGCAGAACTGAGTTGTTTCTGTATTGTGCCTCTTCTCCAGTAAAATATAATTTGGGTCTCTGAAAACAAGGCTTGTTTTATTGTAGATTGAGGCAGCAAGTATAAAATAGCAGGCTGGTTTTATCATTGTTTAATACTGTACTGTTATTTTTCAATAGCTCTAAATTCTGCCTCCTCCTCAGCCCCGGGACTGATAACTGTGGGCTGCATTTCCTTCTCTGAACTCAAAAAAACCACCCTCCTTTCTGTGCTTACTGATCAGAAATTTCATTTTCTTTCAGGATGCTCATGTGAGAGCAGATCAGTCACCTACCAGATCAAAAGAGTTGGTGCTCAGATCATTCCTCGTTTTGTTCAGCTGGAGCCTCCACACTCAGTCCTCCAGCATGAATAATATGTGAAAATGCATAAAAAGGCAGAAACCACTCACTGCTTACAGCTGGCCTTCAGGACATATCCAGCACCAGATAACAAGCCATGTTTAGTGTACATTCAGCTGTACATATAAAGAAATGGGATCTAGAGCTTCTGAAAAAATAACAGTCATGGGCTAAGTGGAAGTGAGGACTGGACCAAGTTCTGAAGAGATTAATCATTCCTTATTCAGTCCACATTATGGCTCCTTTTCCACTGAAATCAGAGAAGGTTTTCCTGTGAAGGCATTAACTGAATAAAACCTGGAGTGTTCAGCCACAAGGTTTCTTGTCTACCACCTCATTGTCTCTTACTATCTGTCTACTTCAGGATCACTGAACTGACAGAAGAGGTCAAATGGCTCACCTAGCCAGCCTAGGAAAGTTATCCTAGCAGCAATGGTGTTTTTGTTTCCTTGTCAGGTTGTAAAGGCTTTGAATACCAAGTTGTTGCGGATAGGAGGCTGTTATCCTAATAAACATGAGACAACATAGGAAAAGGGCAAGAAACAGACCCAGAACATCCTGGGATGCTCTCAGTTGTTAAAACCACTTGAGAGAAGTGAGGATAGCCCCTCTGAAAGGACTGGCCTCAAGCTGTCCCATTTTCAGATGGGCATGCACTCATAACTGTTCCTGAGGGAATGAATGTGAGCCAAGTTAGGACTTTGCCATGGCGGAAGCAAGGAAATTAGAGACATGGATAGCAAGTTAACTAAACAGAATACAAAATGGGGGAGGGCTTCAGAGAGTCCATGGGTGACTAGGGGAGGTTTAGAGACTCCCAGAATTTGTTTTACTGTCACATTTGAAGGATTTTTAAGTATCAATGGATTCCAGAGGTGGCCCAGCCAGCCAATTAAATTTATGATTCATTGCCATAGAGCTTATCATCATGAGCCTGTAGTATCATTTAGTGAATGCCTTCAGACTAAGAGGATACACTGATTAGCCATAATTAGCACTGCACCATAAATTCATGTAGGGCTTTAAAAACATTAAGAAACAGTATGTCTCCTCCCCAGAGAGCAACAGCTTATAACTAAGCCATTTTCCCGGACACACCACAAGCATGCTTAATTTAGCTATTAGCCAACAAGGACATGATAATTATTTTTCTGTAACAGTGACCCATGTCCTTGTGAAAAAATGCAGTTTTGAGGACAGAGCAAGAAGGAAGATGCCAGCTTGGAAGCTGTAGGTTGCATTGCAGTTGCTTAAGGGAGAGCATGCTTCAGGGTCACCTACAGAGGAAACTTACCCATACTAGGTTATTTGCCATGCAACATCCCAATGACTGGCTTCAAACACAGGAAATGTTGGCAAACACTATCTTTGAGGTTCATTTCATAAGAAAAATAGTTAATTGTGGTATGTTACAGGTAAGCAAAGAAAGCAAAAATATTTGGTCTTTTATCCACCCCTTGCTCTTACTAATATTTTTTCTCACTCTATACTACCATACCACAGCCATACTAATTTAAGATGATGGTTTGCCTCTCCCTTGTATTTTCCTGTCCCATATGACTTCCTGGTGAAGTTGCTCTTATCCCAACCACTTTTCTTACAACAGCTGATCCCACCACTCATTGATTTACACACTGTTTGGCTGAATTTCAGTTCTACCTCACGTTTTATCTTACCTGTTGCAAGGCAAGTAAGCAAAAAAAAAAAAAATTCCCACAGAAAATATAGAATTAATCCTTGTATAAGTTCAGACCTGCAGAATTCCAAGAGGAAAGTTGTGAAGAACTGGGTAGAGGAGACACTTTTCGCTTGTAAAGATGTTTCTGTGGTACTCATTCCCCTCTTTCCTTCAAAGGTTATTTTATTTTAGCACAGCAAGTAGGCTCGAGCAGTTTAGAGTTTGAAGTTCAGGACCAGTTCTGCTACTAGGTACATTGAGCCTCCTGGGTCCCTGAGGTACTTTGGTGGAAGCAAGCTAAGAAGCTACCCACAGTTTATTTGCTCTCTGTCTTGCTCCTGTTCAAAGTAGTGTTTAAAAGGAGATCTCACACATAGCTACTACCATGATAAGAGCTGAAGAAGAAGTGCCTTTTTTCTGCAACAAAGGACAAGCATTCAACACCAGAAAGCTTGAGCAAGCTGGAATTTGGCTGGAACAAATTTTATCTCTGTCAACATAACGAGAGGCTCAGCAGTTTTCTGATTATTAATGTGCCTCAGAAATCTGCTGGGGCTGATTACACACAACCAATGAAACACCAATGGCCTCCTTAGCTTTCAGTTTCTTGGGAGATGAGACATGCTTTACCTCTGGAGCCGTCCAGCCTTCAGCATTTAGTGCAAGCAAAACAAATGTAGTGTGCATGCAACCATAACCACATGGCAAGATTATGCCTCTGCAAATTATCCCATCAGATACTCACATATCACCAGCCCTCATGTTTGCTGAAGGCAGAAAAGCTACATTTTGCAAGCATTTGTTGAATACTGAGATTACTGGAGTGTGAGAATTTTTCCTGCCAGGAGTTTTTCATTAAATCATGTTGACAATTTTTTTTATTATTTCTCAATGAAAGAAAAAAGAAGCTTTCTAGCCTCTCCAACTGGTTATGGGTGCCTCATGCTCCTTCCTTCAGAGCTCAAAAGTCCAGGCTCTAGGCTCTTTTTCTCTTAGCACAGAAAAAAAAAAAATCCAGAGAAGATTTTAGAGACCTCTCAGATTTTTCTCTTTGCTAATTTATTCTAACTTAATTTGACAACAGGTTTCCATCAGTAGGAGACCAGCCCATAGTTTTCTCTTACTCCAGTTTTAGAGCTTGCTTAATCCCACAGNACAAAGCCAATTGATTTCTGAACACTCATTTTATTTAGTTTCATAATACTGAATACTCAGGAGTATTTAGCCCCTTTGAGGTAAGAGGTTTTTCTGTGTGAAGACCATATGCTTTCTCTAAACCAGAAGGGTGTTTAGCAGGGTGATCAGTAATCTCAAACATCTTTACTGTGTTATCTGCTAACCTCTTGGACAACAACAGTCTGCTTATATGTCTGTCCACAATGGGCAAAGCAGTAGAGCACCCAGCACAAAATGTCACCAAATTCTCAGGCATGTTCACATGTTTGTAGTTCAAGAATAAAGGCCTCTGATCTAATATTCAGAGGCAGTGGGCAATCCTGTCTCCTAGGATTAGCAAGGTTGAGCAAGGAC
>WBNO01026769.1:934-19347 GCA_013400575.1 Peucedramus taeniatus | reverse complement strand
GGAAGAAATCCAGTGGAAAACAAGCAGGGTCCATTGGTGCTCCCATGTCCTTTTGGAGGCGCCCTTAGGACCAACTGCCCCTGTTCAGCTGCTGTTGACAAGAAACCCTGCTGGCCCCCTTTGTTTTTTCAAGTACCCATAAGTACCCAGCAATTAGTTCCCTAGCAAACCACCAGGGAAAAAATTCCACAAACATGAAACAGATCCAACCCCCAACAACCTTAAAGAAAGTCAACTCAGAAAGGTGGTGGATCTGTCTTAAAAAAACCCCAACCAAACCAAAACCGAAACCATAACCAAGACAAAACAAACAAACAAACAAAAAACAAACCAACAAAAAACCAAACAAAAAACCCCCACAAACCCACCACTCTACCAAATAACTGTATCTTTATTCATCATAGTTTTCTTATTCCACATGTAACATAATGAAGGGAAGCTAATAGAGCTGTGGATGGAAACATGTTGCAAGACCTTGCCTGTTTACACTACATTATCTCCTCGGTTGTACACAAAGGCTGTAACATGTTAACTGTCAGGCGGTTTTCAGGAGGTTCATGGTTTTCTGTGGTTTTTTTTTTTTTTTTTTTTTTTTTTTTTTTTTTTTTTTTTTTTTTTTTTTTTTTTTTTTTTTTTTTTTTTTTTTGTGTATTCTGCTTATGCGACCTCCTTGGGACACATCTGCATTTTAAATACTGTATGGCAGATAAAGTTTGAAAATAACAGTCCAAAATATTTTTTTTATGAAGTAACATTTACAGCTCAGTTTCTGAAAATCATTCCCCTGTCAATTCACTTTAAAATGCTGAGCTGTTTACTTCTACATATCAGTGCAAGCACTTCTCATACCATCCCCTGTCTGTGCTCTGTGTGGTTCTAAGTCATTGATTTGCATAATGACTGTGTTATTATTTCCCTGGCTAAAAGGAAAATGTGCATCTCGCTAAACTGATCACTATAATCTCCCCACTCTAACTCCAAGCACAATTTTAAAGACTTTTGTTTATTTGTATAGTCATGCATTCTCTGTTCCAGCTTCTAGAATTTAAGGGTAAGAAATGATTTGTATGAAAATAAAGTGATGGCTGAAAAGTTGAAAAATTTAGAGTTTTGATGAGAAAACTGAGAGAGAATAACTAAGATTGAAAGCAACTGCTTTTATTATATATTTCATTCTGCCTTTTTAATCTAATTGCCTTCCTTCCAAATTCTGGTTTTATGAAGGAGTACAGCTTTTCTTTGCAGAGTTTTTTTGTTTACCACAGTTCTTTGTGTAAGAAGAATCCCAGACTTTGTTCAAAATAATAATTCTCCCTAACAAACTGTAATTTATTTTTCTTATCAGATTTGATTCTGCCATTTCCATTTTACTAACATTAGTACATATCAGCGCCTTTTTTTCCCCCCAAAATAGCACACTTAGGTCAATATTATAATCGAGCCTTAAATGCTTGAATTAAGAATACTTTGTAATATGTACTTTGTTATATCTTTGTATATAATTAAGATTACTTCGTATATTATAAGAGTCAATACAGTGATTTAAGACAGAAAACTGGGAAGCTGTAGTGTAAGATTATTGGAATAAGCAAGGGAAAAGTTCTGTAGAAAAGTTCTGTAGAAAATGTTGTCAGAATAATCAATGGTTATAAAATGCTTAGAGGTATATCTGGGTTATAAACTAGAGGACTGTTTCTGACTACTGAAAGTATTCTGAAACAGTTTTTCAGTAGGAATAGCAATGGTTTGTGCTTATTTACAGAAGTGATGGTATAGCATTCTTGTCTAAAATAGTTGAGGATTGGATATGAAAAATGAACAATGAAAAATGAGTGTCTAAAGCCCATACCCAAAAGAACTGCTGATAAAGGGACTACTGAAAGACTTATCCAGATTTACTAGATTTTTAAAACAATTTTCTCTCTTTCTGACTGAAAGTTGTCACGGTGGGTGTTGTTCAGAGTGCCATGACCTTCCCGAAGAAGCATTTTGAAAAATGCTTCTTGGGGGCACAGGCTCTCACACCAAGTGATTTCAGCTCTTCTGTGATCCGGGTGACGCAGAAGGAGAGATGGGGTCTTCGTGTAGGGTTCCAAGGAGAGCCTTTACTGAGCTTCTTCCTCAAAAGAGTCTAGGGACAAAGAGCCACTCAAGCAAGGAAAGCAGGAGTTTATATAGGGGTCTTGAGGGACAGGACAGAACACCAGGGCCAGTGGGATGAGGGCACAGGGGTAGAGTGAGGGGGAAGGGCCAACGGGGTAGAAGAAATCAACATACAGTTGCAAAGGGCTCTGGGGGCAATTTTCTTGCTCTCCCTAACCGAAGGTTTGTAGCTCACAGGTTGGCCCTCCAGGGGAGTACAGCAGGCTTTCCTTTGGCTGGTTCTCCAGCCCCCACAGAAAGTATCAAAGGAAAAAAGCCAGCGGACATTTGTCAAGCAGAGAACACCAAACTAAGTTTATATGCCCCTTCTGACATGCAGAAAGAGAATTCTATCTGAACAAAACTCATTTAACTATGCAGTATAGGGAATTAACGGAAACAGAAAATACAGCCTCATTAGCAGTATAGAAAAAGGGAATACATTTTTTTCATGTTAGGCAAATGCATAGAACTTAATGTACTTATACAAGGACATGATAAAAAATCAAGGGTAATTCATGTACTTAATAATGATTTAGAGGATGATGCTAATTGAACAATAATTAACTTAGCCAATGAGAAAAAGCAAATACAAAATGTTTTATGTACACAGTCTCACTATTCACATCTTGTTCTGACGTATGTGTTAGATAAAGGTTAAATACTAGCCACCTTGCTATGATTATTATTTTTCCCTGTAATCTATATTTTTTCTCTACAGAAAAATCAATATAAACTATGCCAGAGAAAAGGCTGTGTAGGACAAATTTCAGAAGTGTAATTTTTGATTCAATACTCTTCGATTAAAATATTTTAAAGTTATTTTCTACACTTGTTACTTCATATAATTTAAATAATTTCAATCCTAGTATATTCCACTACCTCAAACCCATGATACTTCTCTACTTCTCTTTTTATCCTATATAAGTTTTATCCTAAAAGAAAAAAAAAAGTATTAATACCTATCAAAGCGGCTCTAGACAAAAACTAGGGTCTAAATAAAGACTAAAGTAGAGAATGGGAACTTGTTTTTGTTTAACTATTATTGCCGAATAATTTTTCATTTTGAGTGTAAAAATCAGGAAGATAAACTAGTTTCATTCCTTTCTCCTAGGGACAGATACATGCAGGAATAACTTCAAAACAAAGTTTGGAAGAGATTTAACTGAAAATCAGAGCAAAGCACAGTGAGAGAAAATATTCTGGTTTAGCTATATTAAAAATATGTATTTTACAGGGCTTTCTGCCTACTGCTTTAAAGTTTAGCTTTATAAGGGAAAACTGATCCAACAAATGTATTTGAACAATGTTTGTTAAATCCCCTTGTAAGTTTACATTTAGAAGAAGAATAAAAACAAGTTTTGTAAAAAGAATTGTGTCAATTCTGAAATTGACTGAAAATTAAATGCACTGAAATTATTTCACACTACTGAAATGGAGGCTAGAGCCTACTTCTTTCATGAAGACACAACTTGTCTTGTCATGTCCAAGAGCAGAAAAGAGTCCCTGCTCAGAATGCACCTGTTTTTCCCCTCCATATAAGTCTGCATACATAGCCTTACTCAGCCTAACTGAACACACCTTTGTGAAATCATTCTGATATTTAAGAAGTTGTGTATTCAAGGTAGTTCTTACTAGAGCTCATCATAGCTTAATGAGAAATTCTGGGCCTTCCTCATTTACCTGAGCTCAAGTAAGTTTCTCATACAGTCATTTGATTGAATTTGTACTCTCTTGCTTTTAGACCAATTGCTTGAATTTCGTGTGGGAACAGAATAAACTTCAAATCAAAACACTATCAGGAAAAGCAAAAGCTCTTTCATTTTCAACAAGTCTTGTTTCAATAGAAACTTAGGTACAGAATGGTACTTAAGCAACCCAAGTATAAGATGAAAACTACTGGACAGAGAAAAATCAATTCTTTTACCTGTTCAAGGCAACACCCCTTAGGGGATAGGATGAGAGCAGAATGTAAATAGTTCATTACTTGATGTTTCAGTCTAATGCAAAGGAGCACTGATGCTGACAAGTCAGCATGCAGCTAACAGTTCTAAATGGCTTACGGTAGCCCAGCAGTTGCTCCACTTGGAGCCATTAACCAATAGAATTATTGACATGGAGAAACTGAGGTTGGTATATAACCTGCTGTTTAATAAATGCAGGGTAGAGCGAATAGAACAAGACAGGATTTTTCATTTCTGGAAAAGAAACAAAACAGCATTAAGTACTGAATTTGAAGTAAATGAAGAAAAGCTAGTAGTATCTACTGTCAACTCAATGGAGACAGGGACCCCTTAACAAAGGAGGCAGACTTGTGTAATGTATTTGGATTTTAATTTGTGGCATAACATGGGTATTTTAGAGATATTTCTTAAAGTACTGACATGCTAAGGCAGAGGGAATGCTCATAGCAGTTAATATGTCAATTGCTTTGCTCAAGTCAGTAGAGGCAGCTGGAGAACAGCTGCCATATTAACTGTACAATACTTTAGCCCTCAGTGGGAATTTGTTAACAAACACTTTGCAATCTTTCTAAAATGCACATGCTACCTCACACATAATGCCTGTAGAGGGTATTGTGATTCCTTCACTGTTGTGCATTGTAGGGCAGGGTTTCACTGTGGTGTAGCAGCAGCACCTGTTGCTGCTGGCAGCTCTTGCTGAGCCCCACTGCCTTCTGCTGTTGTGGAACTGCACTTCCAATTCAGGACATGGGCATGCAGGTGACCTCTGAGAGAAATGACACAGCACAATATTTAGGTAATATCTTCCATGTTTAGTAGTAAGTTTCCACTTACCACTAATCTTAGTAAGTCACTCCTGTATTGCTTCAGCCATCTGAGACCCATGGAGTTCTGCACACTTGGAGGACAGTTATTTTGAAACTGCGTTATGCTGGTTACGCAGCAGTACTTACTGCACCTTTTCCTATAAAAATCTTCCATATTAAGTGAAGTGGAAAATGGCATTACAGTTGCTTAAATACAAGTATTGGGCTGGTGTTCTGTCAGAAGGGTAATGACTGTGTGAACAGCAGAAGTTGCATTCATATAAAATGCTATTCTTCGCTTTCTGGAAGGAGGAAAAAGGAGAAAATACTTTTTCCCATAGATTAATAGCTATATGGCTTTCTTTTTGAAAACTTGAGGTTGCTGTGTTACATAATGCTATAGGATGTATGCCTCTAAGGCAAAAGCTATTACAATAAATTTCCATACAAGGAATTTAGTCAGATAAGAAATGTTTCTTGATCCTGCAATTCAAATTGCTTAAACTCTTCCACTGATATATATTTTTTACCCATCATCACTTAAAAACGGTCTTACTCAATACGCAAACTCACTCAGATTTCTTTTATGACCTCCAGTATGGTTATCATCAGGAAATAAAGCTCAATATTATTATAACCCAGAACTTGTACTTTATATGTTCTCTCACATTTTTCCAACAGCAAATGGCTCATCCAAATGCCTCATACAATACAATATGGCTTTAACCTTGAGCTCACCATATCTGAAGCAGTTGCTCTCACTGAATTTTAAGTATAGAATACGTATTTATGTGTAAGTTTACAGGTGCAAATTGTTGTTTCTCTAAAATGATAAACAGCATTTTCTCAGGATGAATCTGTTAGATTTCAGGCAACAAATTCCCAGAAAAGAAATACATTTTTAAGTTAATTACTAACAATTTTTTATTCAGTACAGCAAGGTTGGGATTCAATCCTAGACAAAAGTGTATGATTTTTCTCATCGTTTAAAGCTGACCATTTAAACTTCTTTTTCTTCTTAAGTATTCTTATGTAGACATTAACAAAGGTGTCTGAGAGTTTCAAATGATATAAAGGCTTTTTCCTTTTAAACATCAAAGTCTCTTGTTTTGCATGTGGTAACACCTATCAGATATATGCAGAAATGCAGAGCTAAAGCTAAAAATTAGTGGTTGCCTGTAGGGGGAATGATCGTAATTTAATTTTATATATTCCTTACATAAAAAATGCAGTGCCAGTGTGCAAACCCCAAGTTTGAATCTTCTAAAAAGACAACTAAGCTTAAAGCAACTATTATTCAAATGATTTGAAAGCCTTGTAAACTAAAAAAGTGAAGGTAAAAAAAAAAGTACTGCGCTAGTTTAGACTGGCATAGAGTTCATTTTCCGCACAGTAGCTAGTGTGGGCCTGTGTTTTGGGTTTTTGCTGGAAACAGAGCTTGATGCACAGAGATATTTTTGTTATTGCTGGGCAGGGTTTGCACTGAGCCAAGCCCTTTTCTGCTCCTCACCCCACCAGTGAGCAGGAGGTTGGGAGTGCACAAGGAGTTGGGAGGCGACACAGCTGGGAAAGGTGACCTCAGCTGACCAAAGGGATATTCCAGACCAATCCACTTCAGGCTCTGCATGTAAGGCTGGGGGAGAGGAAAGAAGGTGATAATGTTCAGAATGATGGTGTTTGTCTTCTAAAGTCACTGCTGTGATGCAGCCCTGCTCTTTTGGGCATGGCTGAACGCCTGCCCAGCCATGGGGAGGGATGAATGAATTCCTTGTTTTACTCTGTTTGTGTGTACAGCTTTTGCTTTCCCTATTAGACTGTGTCTCAACCCATGTCTTGTCTCACTTTTGCTCTTCAAATTGTCTCTTCCCATCCCACTTCATTGCTGGCTGGGGTTAAACCAAACAGTCCTAATGACATCTAGAAATTCTCTTGAAAGATGCTTTACTCAATACCAAAGCCCTTTATTCTTTAAAGAGAAGTTAACACTCATTTAAGGCAGATGTGGTGATAAAGCATTTTCATTCAGGTGAATGTGCTTTTAAATAAAGTATGGAAAAAAAATGTCTGTGAATATACACTTATAATGCAAGCACAGGTTACATGTGGAAAATTACATGCAAATCACGGGCCACTGCAAATAAGGAAACAATATAGGTCTCCATAAGTCCTATTAAAAAAAAAAAAAAAAAACCAAAACAAAAACACAAACAAAAAAAAAAACCAAACAAAACAAACAAACAAACAAACAAAAAACAACAGAAATCCTTGTCATTTAACTGTGTAAATATTTCACTTTCATAGCTTAACTGGTGGAAATATCAGTGTAACTTGCTGAACACTGCCTGCCGAAGGTAGAAAATATTTTTTTATTCAGTACCTAGCACCTCTGACACTACAGGGCACAAATGTGCCCTTGTCCTTAAGCACTGGCTGTAAAGGGTACAGTAACCCCTGCAGGTGCCATGGGATATTACACACACAACTTTCAGAAGGAATGTCAAAGAGCTGAAGATTTTCCTGTAATCTTGTAACATTTTGATGACTTATCTCTGAATTTCTCAGCACAATGGAAGGATCTCACAAAATAAAACTGTTGGGTCAACTAATGTACTATACATATATCATATGCAGCAGCATGACTACGTCAATGACAGCATTTCTTTGATAACAGATATTTGAAATACAGACAGAGAAACTGCAAATGGGAGTCTAGAAAATGTATGAATTTCTGCTTTATATTTGAAACACTCTTGGAGAGTAAAGCTGTAAAGAAAGGATAGCTGTGAAGATTGGTATTGTAGACAGATGGATCCATCCCATATCCTTTTTAAAAATAGCTGTTTTAATTTGAGGTAATCACAACATTAATATTCCTTAAGAATATAAAAGGCAATTAAATATAGAATTTCTCCTAGTACCAAGACTGGTAGCCTTGAGAGACAGGACAGTATGATAGAAGAATGCAAAGGAAGAGGCCAATAAGCAAAAAAATCAGTACAAAATAATTTCACTGTAAGAAAATCCCTGTGCTTCTGTCAAAAAAAATTGTCCAAAAGGTTGACAGTGTATTGATGATTGTAGACCCGGATTTTTGCAGACACTTTATATAGTATCTTCTTTATCTTCAGTTGCTTAGCACATTACATTTGTCCATGATACTTTATAATTTCTTTTTGTATGGACTACTAATAGTGCAAGAAGTACTCAGTTGGATTAAAAATTCTTTCTGGCAGACTTTAAAATGGTGTCAGATGTCTAAGGACACCAAATAGGCCACACAGATTTCTCTGAAAAAAAATTTGGCCCAGAATTTTGATATTTTTCTTAATAACCCAGTGAAAGCCAAATCTCTCCATAAAGCTCTGATGAAAACTAGTGAATAAATTATGTCAATTTGTTCACTTGAAATCACTTACTTCCCTGCGTAACTGTTTGCATCCCAGGTGACATACTCATATTTCTGGTGGTTGTATCAAACTTATGTATGGAGAGGAAATCAAGTCCCAGATTGTGTTTTAGATTTAGTAGTATTTCCAAACTGATAAAGGAAAATAAAAAAGCAGTATTTTGGATTTTCCTTTTATAGCAAGAGGCAGACCTTGCTGGGTGGGCCCATGCAAGCACATTTTGCCTAGGAATCCTCTGCAATTGCAAAGTTTGAGTTGCATTTAGCACTCCTTTTTGGTCCTCTAGTATCCTGTGTGATGTCTTCCTGGAGTCACTGTAGCCTCACCAGAAAAAAATAAGAGGAAAAGAGGGCAGCAGACCCAAGCATCACTTTTAGTTCACATCAGCAAGGAAGAAAGCACTGTAAATAATACAGTAACAACATCTCAGAAAAGGGAAAAAAAAAAAAACAAAACAACAACAAAAAAAAAAAAAAAAAAAAAAAAAAAAAAAAAAAAAAAAAAAAAAAAAAAAAAAAAAAAAAAAAAAAAAAAAAAAAAAAAAAAAAAAAAAAAAAAAAAAAAAAAAACCCCACAAAAAAAAAACCTGCTGTGTTGTATGCACTGCAACAGACCTACCAAGCACCTATGGAAAATGGGTTCTGCAGTGGGATTCAACTTTTGGTTTCTTGCTCTCCTTCCATCCCTTGTTTGTTTTCTGGAGAGAGATTAAGCTTTTTAAAAGCTGTAATACAAGGAGAAGGTTTAATGTGGTAGAAGGGTGGTGGGTTGGGGTTTTTTTCTTATCTATAGATCCCTACTTCAATTCTCTGTGAGTTACTGAATATAGCAGAAAATAATTATAGCAGAAAATAATTGTTAAGTCCTGGCCTAGGGTGTTCATTTTTATCACCTGTGAAGCTATAAATAAAAGTTCATCCTATTCAGTTAAGTTCAGCTGGTATGTTCACTAATGATATCCCAGTAATGAGTCCCTTCAAAATGTTTTACAAAATACTCAGGAAATAACTACAAATAATAAATGCATGTTATGCAAAGAACATGACTGCCTTTTTTAAAAGCACTGTGACATCAGCAAGATGACAGAAGTAGCTAATATATAACCTATACAAGTACAATGAAAATGGTTTGATGAGAATGAAGGGGTTCCACCTGTACAACAAAGTAGTTTTGAATGTTTGAGATTGTCTTTCATTTAAGCACAAACTAGGATAGGGCAAAGTTTTTAGAAAACACAGGGGAAATGCAGACAGACTGTAGATAAAGGTTTCATAGAGGAATACCTTCTTCCCTTGTTCACTGCCCTGGCAAGGCATTCATCTCATTTAGGCTCATATTGAGATGAAAAGCTTTTATTGACATCCTGGCTTGCCATGGACTTTCAGGACTCTCCAAATCTGTATGGAAATTCAGAGTTTCGATGTGCCCTCTCTTTACCTGGCCTTGTCCTGTAGCCTGTCATCATCTTCTGTGCCAGCCCATGCTGCAGAGACCCACAGGAAGAGTATGATCTTTTCCCCTCAGACACAGAGCAACCTCAGGCAGAGCAAAGAGGTGCCTTCTTCTTTGTGGCTCAGCCACCCCAGTGAACATGCCCAGCTGTCAAGATACAGCAGACTCTGAATGAATCAGCAGCTGCAAATTGCTTAAAAATAAAAACTTCCTACCAGAGCAAGAAGCTGTGAGGACTGCAAAACAGTAAGGTACTCAGCTGTAACTTGATATGCAAATTGTCTGTCTGTCTTGAAGGATATGAGTATTAAAGACACTGAAGAAATATTCATTAAAAGATTATAAGGTTAATATTATTAAAAAGTTATATGATACCTTTTGCTGTGTAAAGGCTTTTATTGTGTCACTCACAGCATCCTTCTGTAGAAGTGATCCAACTGTGAGGTGAGCTGTTATATGGTGAGCTGGGTGAAGAACTGGCTGAAAGGCAGGACTTAAATGTTGTAGCAAATAGGGCAACATCTGGCAGAAGATCAGTCGCCTGCAGTGCTCCTTACGGCTCAGTACTAGGGACAATACTATTCCATACATTTATCAATCATCTGAATGCTGGATGCACCACAAGCACATTTGCTGGGAAATGCTATTGACTCTCTTGAGGGACAAAAGGCTTTGTAGAAGTACCTAGATAGATTGAACATTGGCTAATCATCACTGGTGTGCAATTTAACAAGCGTCAGTCTCTGCACCTGGGAAAGAGTAGCACCAGGCACGAGTGTGAATTGGGAGAGGACTGACAGCAGCTCTGCAGAAAGGCATCTGGGGGTGCTGGGGGACAGCAGACTGCACATCAGTCAGCAGGAGAGCAAACCCCATCCTGGGATGCATCAGACACAGCACAGCCCAACAGACAACAGAGGGGATTGCACAGTGCACAGTTCTGGCCCCAAAATTTAGGAAGGATGTGAAGGCACTGGGATGCACCCAGAGGAGGACAGTGGAGCTGGTGGAAGGGCTGGAAGGGCTGTCCTGTGAGGGGTGACTGAGGAGACTGGGCTTTTCCAGTTTGAAGCAAAGGAGACTGAGGGGTGACCTCACTGCTCCCTGCAGCTTCCTGGGGAGGGGAAGTGAAGAGGGAGGTGCTGATGTCTTCTTCCTGGGACCCAGTGACAGGATGCCCAGAAATGGCTCAAAGCTCCACTAGGAGAGGTTCAGACTTGACATTAGGACGCAATTCTTTACTGAGAGAGTGATCAGAACCTGGAACAGGCTTTTTAGAGAAGTGGTCAATGCCCCAAGTCTGCCAGTGCCTAACAGGTATTTGCACAATGCCCTTCATATCACACCTTAAGTTCTGGTGAGCCCTGAGATGGTCAGAAAATTGGATTGGATGTACATGTCTTCCAACCGACTATTTCGTTCTGTTCCATTCTGTTCTATTCTACTCTTTTCTAAATGGGCATTTATGACAGTTTCATGCATTATTTCCACAAACTGTACAAAGCAGCCTCTAATTTCTAAAAGAGAAACAAAAAGGTTCTCCACCAAGCAATCAATTATTGTATTGGATATTCATGCCCAGGCACTGGTGCAGTCAGTTTTGCTCATGATGGTGACTGGTAAATAATATCCTTGTCTTTTATCTTGTCTCTTGAGATTTGACATCTTATTTTCTCTCCTGTTGAGTTGAGGAGAGAAGTGAGAGAGCAGCTGGGTGGTCATCTGGCAGCCAGCCAAAGTCAAACCCCACAATTACTGTCTCCAAGTCCAGACTAGAGCTAATTTTTCAAACAGTTTAACTGTTATGAATAAGTTGCCTTCAACTTTTGCTTGATCCTTGGCAAACTCTGGAGCAAGCAACATGATAATGGCAACACACTAATTGCAGTTCCAGTCAGTGTGAGCTGCAAGGACAGATGATATGTTTGTTCACAAAGGCTATTTTCAGAGCTTGTGAGTAATACATTGCTTGTGAATCAAAAGCTGGGAAATACTGATAAAACACCGTAAAAAAAAAAAATATCCAGTAATGACTTTAAAATACTGCCAAATCAAATACAGTGTAGATGAGGAAGGAGGATGGGTTTATAATTTTCCATCTACATACTAATTAAGACTTGTTTTTTTTTATAGTCTGAAGCCTTTCATGCTGATAAATCACAAGTTGTGTGTCAAAAAGTAATATAAAATTGTCTGAAGTCTCAAAATAAATCTCTTCAAACTGGAAGCTGTTCTCTTTTCATCTCCAAATTATTTCACACACATTGCATCATGAAGTCTTCAGAACATTTAATCCTAATGAAGTCGAATAATCTCAGACATTTTAGTCTTGAAATGTCCAGCATTTTAGGATTTGTCTCAGAGACTGTGTTATTCAGGGAATCACGACAGTCTGTCGTGGGACGACCAGGAAGTGAGTTTTTGGGAAGTTGTAGCCAAAACCAATCAGTGATGACATTTGAATATTGGCACCTCTTGTGTCCACTGAAGACATGGATCCGCCTCTGAGCACACAGGGGTTAAAGCAGAGCGCTCCCAGGGGAACTTTCAAAGCCCTCCCAGGGGAACTTTCAAGGCACTCCCAGGGGAGCTTTCTCTTCCGTTCGGTCGGTGAAGAGATGGAACCCCCCTCGCCCAGCTCGTNGAGAGAGGCAGAGAGAGACAGAGACAGAGACAGGGCGAGAGAGACAGAGAGCGCGTCTGGGCCCTGTGCTGGCAGCGCGCCGAGGAGAAGGGGGCTGAGAAAGTGCCCAGCCGTGGGAGTCCTGCTGGGCAGGTAGAAGCTGAGATTTTAACCCTTTTTTCCTTGGGTAATGGAAACCTTGCAAACACTGATCCTCCTGGATCTGAATGAGAAGAGAGATAGAAATAGACGAAAATGAGCAAGTGTGACGAAAGTTTGTGCAGGTGAAGGATGTCAGAAGACATTGAGAAGAATCCTAAATGGGAGGAGATGATGGAGTGGCCTTTGGCTGAGCTTTTCTTGTATAGCCATGAACAAAACCATTTTTTCCTGTAACACAGAGAATGCATTTAGGGAGAGGCAATGGTTTGGAGCCAAGTGAGTGCAATGATGACGTTAAGTGAAGGAGTGGCGAACAGAGAAGGAAGGATGAGGAGGGTGTGGTGGTGCTCTCTGTCTTCAGAGAAGAAGACGATCTCTGTTCTTGAGGCCCCTCGGCCCCAGAGGATGAATTTAGGGGGGAATGGTGTCCCGAGTGTGAGAAACTGTTGCTTTTTTGGAACTGGGCACAAAGCATCCTTAAAAGGGAAACCCTAGAAGCAGTTCTGGTCCATGAAAGCGGTGAGAGCACTGGACATGGGGGGAAGAGGTCACGAGGGCAGATTTCCTCCGGGTGGTGCCACGTGTGACATGGAAACACAAGAGATTTCAGCTGTGCTTCCTGGGAAGCCTATGGTACAAGAGGGACTCCTCTCTCCTTGATGAACTGAGAATTGGTTATCTGAGGGGTGGTGATGAACTGAGAGTTGATTACCTGAGGGGTGGTAACTGGATTGAGAATTTAAGGTTTTATCTCATTGTGCTGTGGTGTAAACTGGGGGGAGGAGAAGGAATGGAAGGTTGTCATTCTAAGTTTGTCCTTCTATTATGCTGTAAGTTAAAAAAGTTTTTTTCTTTAAGATTGAGCCTGCTTTGCTCTGTTTCTGGTCACATCTCACAGCAGCCACTAGGGAAAATGTGTTTTCATGGGGGCACTGGCATTGTGCCAGCGTAAAACCATGACACAGTCCTGAACACTTCACCTCTCTTCCTCCACATGAGGTTCTATGGCTATTAAGATGTGGAACTAAATTCATTCCCAGCCCCCATTACAGGGGCAATGAGGTAAGTAAGTAGATAGTGGGAAATGACTGGCAAATTTTGTATCCTATTTCTTATTCTGCCACAGCTTTCCTATGCAACTATAGGCTTCCTTATCCCATTTGTGCCTCATATTCCCCTTCTGTGCATGTAGATAACAGGGTGTTTTCTCTCTTCATGGTAATGTGAATCTGAGTTCATTAATCTTTAGAAGTCACCTTGTCCTGTGAGAGTCACAATTGCTATGTATAGCTCACTCAGTAAACTCTGGAAGGGCTCACATTATTCTTTTTTCTTCTTCCCTGCACTTTTGAAGCCATTGCTATTGCAGTGTTGCCTAAGATTTCCAAATGGCCAGGACAGCATAAAAGCCCTCTGTCCTTCTCTTGTGCCTGTGAGTGCCAGTGTCAACATTAAAGCTTTTCCTTTAGCAGAGCTGTTTGACAACTATGGGCTACAAGGAAGAGAAGGGGAGGCTTACCTTTTCAATTAACTCCCAAAAATAAATATTAGGTAACCACTGCTGAGGAATCCCTTTTCTAGTTCATCCATTTGTTACAAAAAGTGCCCCAATGATGTGTATGAAAATTCATTATAGTTAAATACAAAAAGTGATTTATCTTATGAACAGGCAAGTCAAATGATGAGCAAACAACACATTGGAATGTCTGAATTGTGAAGAAACATTGAAATAGTTTTGTTGGAGAAATTCGAGTTTCATGGCTTACTGCATTCCTGTAATGGTGTACTTGAAAGTGGTGCACCAGTTCAAATGAGAAAAAGCAAAGTGAAGTTATGGTATTTCACTGTTCTCTTGCATTCAGATCAAAGCTTTGATCTGCAGCCTCTGATTTTAATTATATTTTAAAAACTTTAAAGAAAAAAAGAGTTTTTTTCCTTAACTTGGAATGCTATTTCTCGTAGAAAAAAGTGTTTTGAATGTGAAATGCACATGCCTTAAGGAAGAAACGCAGGATTAGTTTGTGCATGACCTATTACTGCACCTGAGGACTTGAAGTGTTGAAGGTAGGACTAATTGACTTTTTGCCAGTAGAGGTTCCCACGGGAGTAGAACTTCCCTAATAATCACTCTTCAACTTGTACTGCATTATGTGGCCCTCCTTAATACTGACAATCCTAAATCAGTAAGTATCTAAACACTCAGAAGGCAGTGCAGAAAAATAAGGCAACACAGGCCAAGTGCACCTTTATTTTGATCTTTAGGTTATGGTTCTCTTCTTTTCAAAACCACAGCTTCACCCAGCTGTTCCTACCAGTCCCTCCATCATTTGTACCTCATTCAACATAACTACACTTCGTCCAACTGATACAACTTGATTTCATACAGATAATTTCCAACATCTACTGCTAGCACCTGCACAGAAATTGTCATGATACATGTAAGGCACCTTAGATGTTAAAATAATATGTTTTCTTTTCAAAGATTTGTCAGTGCACAATATGTTCTGGAAAAGCATAACGCACTACAGGGCCATTTTAATTATATTTTAATTATACTCAAAGTGTCTTAGCTTATTTTAAACACATATAACCAAAACATTTACATGAGTAAAGTTCAGTCTGAAGATTTATCAGGAAACATAATCATAACCAACTCAAATTTACATTGAAGTACAAAGTGGAGAATAAGACACAGGAAAATCTACAGGGAATACAGATTTTTAATTAACGAATATTAGGAACTACTGTCCAAATTAACTGCAGCTGAGAGAGTGCTTCTCAAGCAGTAAAGGAATATTGTATGTGACAAGCAATTTGTGCAATTACTTCTAAATAATCCCACTTTGCACCAAGGCAGTGTGTATGTTTCTGAGAAGAAGATGAATAAATATTAAATTTCAGAAGTCATATCATTCTGAAAAATTAGGTAGCATATGCCCTAGACGTTGCAAAAACTGACATGAAGTTATTTTGCTACTGTTTTCCTATAATAGCATGATATTTCCTTCAACCACCACAGCCATGCCACAGTTTTTCCCTTGTATTGCAAAACTGAACCATCTCTCTCTGAATCCTCTGAATGATATTTGCCTGCACATTGGACAGCTTCCTGCAACACACACAGGTAGAAGAGGAATATACTCTACTTTATGGATTGCAACAAGAGTATTAAATGTACATGTAGGAGAAAGCAGACACTGCCTAGCAGGGTTCAGGTGAGTAAAAGAGTACATTTTCATTTATATGGACAGTGAAAGAACAGATTTACTTCTTTTCTTAGGTACTTTGATGGTTGGGGTTTGTATGCCCAAGACACGCTTTCAAAACCCAAGTTAGACTCAAGGCTAAATGTTTTTCCCAAATGATCAAGATGTACAATGGGCAGCAGTTTTCAAGAATCCTCTGAAGCACCTAAAGAACTTTTCAAGGTGTCTGCAACACCCTGAGCAGTTAAAGCAAGAATCACATTTTCTATATAACGTTTTCAGACAGTTGTTTTGTGGTTTTTTTCTTATGAAGAAATCTATATCAACAAGCTACATTTTTCCTGTTTCAGTACGTGGAGAAAAGCTTTTCAAATGCTCATTTATTTCTATCTGATTGTTCCTTGAGTCTATACACAATCTTTTTTGTTCTCCACAGATTCTCCCTTGTATATTTAAACATGAACAGACAAACTGCACAGTACATCCCTGACAGAGAAGTTGAGCCTAAGCAGCAAAAATAGCACAACTTTTACTATGTGTTGATGCACAGCTTGGAGAGAGGGCTGTGGCCCTGTTCAATTCCTTGAAAGCAGCATTACAGGCTTTCTCCCAGCCTGGGATCCCATTTACCAGGCATAGACAGCCAACAGCCAATGCCAGCCAGCTGCATCACAGACTCTTTTCACTCCATGCCCACATGCCAGGTATTGTTAGACAAATGAATCTGGAAGGTGAATCAGCAGCCAATTCTGCCAGTCCCGCGTGGAGCACAGGAGGCAGCAGCTGTCCACAGCTGTGTCTGTTGGTCCTTACACACTCGAGGCACTTTTGTGCAAGATCCCTCATTTAAACTTCTAGTGCAGGAGAATTGTTGCAGTACATAATTCAGGACTTGACCTTACAACCCAAAGTCCCACAGAGCTATGCTGGACCTTGTACATGCATAAAACCTGATGAGTTGGGAACGTCTATCCAACATCCAACAATCTGAGTGCAGTATTGCAAAAACTGGGACAGTTGTATGCTAAGGCAGCGCCTTGATGTCTTCTAACAATCTCTTTGGAAACACACTGGTACGAAAGGTTAAAAGGGGCACATGAAATATACAAAGCTTGCTTTATGCACTTTTTAATTCAACTAGTTTTGTTCTCTACCATCCCTCAGCCATAGGACACCATAGAATCTAAAAAGAAATGTGTTCTTTTTTTTTTTTTAGTTAGGCCAGCTGATCTCGTAATACATATCACATGCATTTCCCTGGCATACTGATGGGGAAGATATGTGCATTTCATTCAGTATGGGTCAACTATTTAGCATTATATCCCCTCTCACTAACGTGCAAAATGCAGAAACTGCCCTAATAATAGCATTAATATAACCTGCCAAGGTGCCTCTCATCTTCCGCAACTTTTTATATTTGCCTGTTAAGATATTTCTTTAATTTTAGGGATATGCATTTTGCAGGAGTACTAATGTTTAACAGAATTCCTCTTATGGGAGCAAGGTGATGAAACCTTGAGAGGTTACTGAGAGATACAGTTTCTTTGAAATGTTGGTGCTGCAGCTGCTGCTTCCAGATAAAGGGCAAGTTTTCCTCTAGGTTTCTGCCAGCAGTAGTTAACACAAATTCTGGCAAAGGCCCCAATTTCTTTTCAAAGACAAAGACAGAAGGGAGTTGGCACTTGTGGCAGTGGGGTCAGAAGGTTTAACTGTTTAGAAATGTGTTCAAATGTTACAATGGTTTGTTCCTTGTTCACCCGTTTGGTCCCCCATAATGGTCTCTCCCAAAGCTTTCTCGGCTTTTCTACTGAAACCCAGCCCCGGCAGACTGTCTGTAACACCCATAATTGAGAACATTCGCTACCAGTTATGATATTTCCCCTCATTTATTTGGGCCACCCGGCAGGGCAGGGGGAGAGGTAGTCCTGCGGGGGAGCAGCCCAGGTTTAAAAAGGGTCCACTCCTCCTTTGTTCTGGCTTTTACCTCGTGGTTTGCTCAAGCTGCTCCTCCCCTGGCTCTGAGTACACGCGCCGCGCTGCCAACCCTGTGCTATACCACCTCCCGGGCAGGGCGCAGCCCGCCCCATTCCCGCCGCTTTGGATCGCTGAAGCTGCCGACGCTGGAGCCGGTCCGCCCCACTCTGCGGTGATCCTGGTGGCTGTGCTGCGCCCCGCGCAGTACCCACCGCTCCTGCCGAGTTTCTGCCGCCACTCCAGCTAGTGTGCGCCTCCGCTCCACCCTGGCGCCGCTTGGACAGCCGGAATCTGCTCGTCCCACTCTTACGCAGTCCTGGCGAGACGGCAGCGAGCCGAGCAGGCGGCAGTGGCCTCCCGCTGCTGCCCCAACACTAGGCCATTGCTCAGCTTTGGAAGAAAGAGCCCTCCCTCATTTCCTTTATCTCTGTCTCAGATGAGGCTCCACGGACACTGGTCATATCGGCCGGCCCAAGCCTGGTCGAGCCTGGCTGCACCGTCACCCCTTAGCCTGCGGGGGGGAGGGACGGCCATTCGCGATGCTTGCCGAAGGGAGGTGGGGGTTGGAGCTAGCCGGCTTCTAGATTCGCCCCCCATCCTGAGACCAAGGCGAGGCGTCAGGCACTGCTCAAAAAAATCTTGCTACAAAGACTACCTTTTCAAAAATATTTCTTCAA
>WBNO01026762.1:168796-187389 GCA_013400575.1 Peucedramus taeniatus | reverse complement strand
GGCCCCCACAGTCCCCCCAGGAGTGGGTCCTGCCCACCCACCAGGGACAACGGGAACTCCCTGCACCCTGGACATAGAAAAGGGGAGACTCTCAGGGAGTGCCCTAATGCCACCAACAGAGCCCCCTCCTTCCCCACTTGAACCCCGTCAGCCCAGTCTCTTACCAAAGCATCTTCTGAGCTCTCCCTACCCCTCCTATTGCCCCCCCTCGTGCCCCTCACCCCACCCTACCTATATAGTGCTGGACCAGCTGCTGCACGGTGCTGAACTGGGCACGGGTGGTGATGTAGTACCCCCCGCTGTCCAGTTTCCGAATCTTATAGTGCTTCACGTGGTCTCCCTTGGCCTCATCCCAGTCCCGGATGGAGAGGGAGTAGGCACCTACGTGGGGATCCCGGTCAGGGAGGGATGTGGGGCACAGCCCCTGGTATCCCCACCCCTGTCCCTGTACCTTTCGTGGTCTCACTCTCCCGGATGAGGAAGGTGCCTCTGGAGTTGCCGTGGCACAGGAGCTGCCGCTCCGCATCTTTGCGCCCGATCTTCCCAAAGTACCACCTGGCGGGGCGATGGGCTCAGCGCCAGGCGGGCACCGCCGAGGGGACCCCGGAACCCCCGTGCCAGCCCTGCGGCACTGCCGGGGCTCGCAAGGACACCTGCGCCCGAGGCAGGTGGGGCTGGGCTTTGTCTCCATCCCTTTTCCCCCGCTACTCACTCTTCTGCCTGGATGGAGTCCACAGGGGCCACGTAGTTGCTGGGGATGTAGCCCGTGGCACCCGAGCTCAGTGACCGGGCCTCCCACCAGTCCCCCTCCCTGGGCAGGGAACCAGAGAACGCTGAGGAGGAGGGACAGACAGACAGAGAGACAGACAGACCTGCCCACCGCGTGCCTCCTCACCCTGCTCACAGCACCGCCGGACCCCGCTCTCCCCCACCCACCTCAGAGTGGTGTCAGAGCCTCAGCTCATGGCACTTGGCCCTGGTAGTGATGGAGCCCAGACAGAGCTTGGGTGCCCAGCCTGGGTCCTGCGGGGGCCACCCAAGGCACAAAGGCACCTCCCCGGGGTGGTGTGTGGGTGCTGGGGGTGGCAGGAGGTCCGGGGGGGCTCACGTGTTGTTGATGATGTGGAATTTCTCCCCTTTCTGGAATGTCAGGTCATCCTCCGTCCTGGCCTCATAGTCGTACAGGGCAATGAAGAGTGTCACCCCCCCGCCTGTGGCACACGGAGGGGACCGTGGTGACCCCCGAGCCCACAGCCCGGGGGTGCAGCTGGACAGGACACCCCTCCCCAGCTCCCTGCTGACCTGTGATGGCCCCGCTCCGCGTCTGCAGCACGCTGGGGGTGAAGCCCCCAGGCTCGGCAAAGGCCGGGGCCGAGGGCACCGCCGGCCCCTGGAAGTTGTTGAAGTCGGGGATGCGGGTGAAGATGGCCCCTGGCTGCGTGGGGTCGGGGTCGTACTGGGAGGCAGGGGGCTGGAGGGAGCCCCCCTCGCCCCCCGCCTGCCCTTTGCCAGCCCCCCTCTCTTTGCAGGGCACGCAGCCCATCCTGGGCACCGCCTGTGGGACAGAGGGTCCGTGAGCCCCCCTGGCAGGGGCACACATGGGCACCAATGCTCACACGGGGAGAGGCACTGGGGAGCACCCTGCCCCCCCCAGTCAGCACATGGGGACACTGGGGTCCCCACGGGCACTGCCAGTGGCACTGCTGCAAGGGGGGCTGTGCTGCCCGGGGACCCCACGTCCCCCTGGCACCCCTGGGGGCTCCACGGCGGCTCCACTCACTGCGACGGCTCCTCGGGTCACTTCAGCTGCTCCATGTCACTCCAGGGAGGAGAAGAGTCGCCTGTGGACACCAGGGAGGGCATCAAGTGGGGGCAACACCCTTGCATGGGTTGAAACACCCTTGCCATGGGCTGTAACACCCCTCCAGGGGGTAAAATATCCTGTGCAGGCTGCAACACCTCTGCACAGACTGAAGCACCCCATCCAGGGCTGATCCACCCCCACACATGCCGAAACACTTCTGCAAGGGCTAAAATATCCCTGAATAGATTGAAACACCCCTTAACAGGATGCAACACCCCTGCCATGGGCTACAACACCTCTACACAGGCTGCAACACCAACGACATGGACTGTAACACCCCTGCACGAGCCACAACACCCCTGCACGAGCTACAACACCCCTGCACGAGCTACAACACCCCTGCACAGACTGAAGCGCCCGTGCCCAGGCTGCAATACCCCTGCATGAGCCACAACACCCCTGCATGGGCTACAACATCCCTTCACAGGCTGCAACCCCCCTGCATGAGCTAAAATGATCTGCATGATCTGCAACACTCCCACAAAGCTGCAACATTCCTCCGAGGGCTGCAACACCCCGGTGTGGGCTGAAACCACATCCTCAAGTGGGTTTTTCTCTCTCTGTGTCCTCACCACGCTGCTCATGTCCCTTCAGGCCATCTGTGTCCCTGAGGCTGAAGGGGAGCCAGACCTGGGGGGAAGAAGCCCCCAAAGCTTCCCCATCCCCACACCCCCTGCTTGGTGGGAGTGGTGCTTTGGGGAGGAAGGTCCCTCCTCACATCACTCACATCAGGACAGGCTCTTCTGGCCACATGTGGTGAGAAGGTGTCTCAGAGGAGGAGGAGGAGGAAATCAGACCTCTCCTGCCATGGCTGTGTGGAGATGTCCATCCCCAGCCCTGTTATTGCCCTGGCTGCTGCTGGGACCCAGCCACACCAGTCTGGCCAGTTTGCACTGGGCAGAGCACTCCAGTCTCCAGCCTCTGTCTCCAGCTGAGAGCAGAGGGAAGGAGGGAGGGTGTCCTGTACTCTGCACTCCAGTGAGCAGGAGACAAAGCTTTTGGGGTGGGTGAGATGTTTCAGGCAGATTTTCCCAATCACGGTTATTGATTCCCCTTTCTCTGTCTCAGTAGGGGTGGAAAGAGCCCAGCTCTCCCCTTCCATCTCTGCTTTCCATGCTGGTGGTGTGGCAAGGCCGCAGCCATTGCCAACAGGGCAGTGTTACTAAATCTGAGGAAGCTGGGCTGGTTGGGGATTTTATTCCTGATGATAATTAGTGGCTATTTAAACTGATGACCAACGCTGGCTCTCACAAACCCTGTCCCCCCTGGGTGGGAATCACCCCCCCACCACATTCAGAAACTTCCCCTTTTGCTGAATTTCAGCGCTGACCAAGCAGTAGAGCTGCCACAGGTGCCAGCAGGGATGGGGATGGCAAGGAGCATCTTCCAGGCAAGTGGAACGCCCCAGAATCACAGCATCAAGGGCCTAGGTGATGTGCAGCAGCACTGCACCCAGGCTTCCCCTTCCCCGCGCAGCCAGGAGCCCCCTGAGCTCACTCCAGGGTGGCCCAGAGCCTTCCCCTCGCACTGTCCTGGGAAGGGGGCGCAGCTGCTGCCGTGTCCGATGGCTGCGTGCTGGTGTCTGGCTCCAGCTTTCCCAAAAAGGAGCTGCTTGGAGCCGGGGAGCAGATGGCAACTGAGCCCTTCCCGCCCCGGCTCCCCCGGCACCAGTCCCGGACGAGCTGCCAGGTCCCGCCCCGCGCTGGGACCCGGCCAATCCATCACCCCTGTCCCGCCGGGCACGGCTGGGCACGGAGCAGCCCCATCCCCGACTGCCCATCCATCTGTTCCCCAGGCCCCTGGGACACGGGGCAGCTCAGCCCCATCCCCAGCTGCTAGACAGGGCGCGATATCCCTCGCACACCCAATTGTCACCCCGCGGGTCACCTACAGTGCTGAGGTACCCCTGGGGTCACCTCCACCCCCTGCACCCCCTCCCCTCGTGGGAACAATAGCAGTGGAGAAGTCAGGCTCTGGGGGGATGCAGCCACGTGGAGCGATGTGGGGGTGCTGGGAATGTCCCCCCCGTGCCGTGGGGACAGCCATGGTGGCACTGGCCAGGTTGAGGGGGCCACGACCCCCTGGGCAGGAGCTGCCGGAGGAACTCACGCAGCAGCTCCGCAGTGGGAAGAGGAAGCAGCAGGAGCACGGTGTGGGGTGGGGGGAGGAAGAGGATGGTGCTGTGGCCGTCAAGGAGCCACAGGACTGGGAGGGCCTCACGCCCTGGGGATGGTGACGGCTGGGAGAGCCAGGCAGGGATGACAGCAGGGCTGCAGCCCCCTGGGTATCCTGAGTCCCCCGTGCCTGTCCCACACTGTCACCCTGCGTTGCTCCGTGGTCACCCGGCTCCTGCTCCCTGGGAAGAGGAACCGAGAGGGCTGCACAGCCCAGCCTGGTGCTGCCGAGGTTCCTCTGGCACCCCGTGGCTCTGGGGCTGCCTGGTCCCAGCAGGAAAACTAAGGCATGAGGCAGCTGCAGCGCAGAAGGGGAAGGTGGCTCATTAGGACACAGGACCTGGAGCTGTGTCACCATCCCACGTCCAGGACCCCACAGACCTGGGGAGAGGACAGGAGGCCGCATCTGCCTGCCCCATCTGCTCCTTGTTCCAGCTCTGTGGCAGGTGGTGGCGTGTCCCTGCTCCTTCCCCACTGCCCCCAGCCCCAAGGCCACCCCGATAATACCTGGAGATGAAGCCTTGCTCCCGCTCCAGTCCTCCCAGTTCCCCCAGTGCCTGGTGAGTCCCCTGTGACTCCCAGTGGGAGCAGGTTCCTCCAGAACAAGGGGTACAAGGAGGGATGGCACCCCATCCCCTGCATGCCACAAGCAGGGCTGTTCCCTGGGATGGAAAATGAAGGACTTGCCCACCCCCAAAAGTGATCTTCTCTGCAAGCCCACCTGTCAGCCAGCAGACCCATGACAGAGGTGTCCCCTTGCCCACCCCCCTGGCACAAGATGCTCGGTAGAGGAGCAGCTCCCCTTCCCCAGCCTTCCAGCCCCATCGCTGGCTGCGAAAGCAGGATTTCCGCTGGAAGAAGAGCAATTCCCGGATCCAAGGGGCTGCAGGGGCGGAGGGAGGGAGCCAGCCAGGGCTCCAAATACAATGTCCCGGGAGGAGCGGGGTGGGGAGGGAATTGTGCAGGGCAGGAAGCAGCGAGTTCCTGTCCCTCCTTGGGACATACCAAGGACCAGGGACAAAGCGGAGCTGCAGGGACCGGGGGGAGCATCCGCTCCTGCCAGGGCCTGAGCCCCCTACAGCTCCCCCAGCCTCAGCCACGGAGAGCTCAGCCTGCAACATCGCCCCGGAGCGCTGGCTGGGCTGGGACCCCGTGGGCACCTGCAGGGCACAGGTGTGTGTGTCCCCCAGGTGCCGTGTCCTGTCCCCTCCCCAGCGGCACGGTGAGGGCCCCGTGTGCTCCGCAGGCTCCCCGACCTGGTGTCAGCACCAGTCAGTGCGGGATGGTGAGCTGTGGCCGGTGGGTGCCCCCAGATCCTCACACACACCCCGCAGCCCCCCGTTGAGCTGCTGCCCCCCAGGATGGCGGGGACGGGGGTCTCCTCCCACCCTCGGGTGTTTCCCAGGGAAGGAGTGAGGGCACAGTGAGAGCAGGGCGCCCGGCAGACCCCGCCAATGTCACGGGACTCTCTGTCCCCACGGCTCAGTGGCCGGGACACCCGGGACCCAGAGGCACCCCACACATGGAGGGGGCATCTCTCAGCAGAACACGGCAAGGGGATTGAGACCCCCCCCGTTACAGGAGTGAGCCCCCCACCACCCTGCACCCCACAGCGCACACATTCCTCCTACCGTCAGCCCTCCTGCTCCGGCTGCATGGACCCCCCTCGCACGGGGCTCCCGACGGGACCACCGGCCGGGCAGCCACGGCAGCCCCCGCTCGGGCCAGCGCTGGGGGTGCGGGGCGCAGCCGTGGGAGAGCGGGAGCGCCCGGCCCTGAGCTTCCCCTGTCTCTCCGGCGGCTCCGGCAGCCGAGCGAGAGCTTCCCCTCCCCTCGCCCCCCCTTCCTCCCCGCGCTCGCAGCAAAGGTTCATTGTAGGGCCAGCCCCGCCGGCTCTGGATCGCCCTGGATCGCCCTGCGGGTCACCCCGGCACGCTCGCCGGGGACCACCGCCCGCCCGTGGAGCTGGCACAGCGGGGAACGGGCACCGGGGGCTCTCTGCTCCCCTGCAGCACCAGGAGACACTGGCGTGGATTCCCAGGCTCTGCCTGCTGGGATTTACGGGGGAGTGCGCGGTTCCAGCCTGTGCCCGTCCCCAAAGCCCGGCAGAACCTCCCTGAGCCCCCCGAAGGAGCGTCCCGGGCAGGGGACAACAAAGGGACATCAAATTGCGCACAGAGCGCTGTGCCCTGCAAGGGACAGGAGCAAGGGTCGGTCTGGTACAGGACACGCACAGCAGCCACCCTCATGCTGGCACAGAGGCAGGGCAGGTCCTGGAGGGGCAGTGAACAGCCCACCATGCCTGGGGAACGGCAGGTAGCTCTGGGTTGTGTTCCAGGGGCGTCCCACACGTCCCCCCAAGATGGGGTGCAGCTCTTACGTGGCTCAAGCCAGTCCTGTGTCCACGGATTGCCCAGTAGGTATCAAACTCCTGATCTACCCCTTGTCCAGATAAAGTTGCTGGTGGGATGACCCCAAGATTTGGCATCGGTCACCCCAAGCCACAAACTTCAGTGAGCTCTGGGACTGGGGTAGATCACCCAGACCCCTGTCTGAGTGCCCCTGCACCCCGCCTGAGCCCCCAGCATCCTGTGTGATCTCCCCTGCACCCCCTCAGAGCCTCCCCAGCACTGTCTGAGCCCCTCCGCATCCTCTCGGAGCCCTCCTGGAGCTGGCTCTGTCCCGGCTCTGCCACACTGTCCTCCCACACAGCTGGGCTGGAGTGGGATCCTTCCCGTCTCTCCAGAGCCTTCCTCCTCCTCCTCCTCCTCCTCCTCCTCCTCCTCACGAGTGAACCCTCCTTCCTCTGAGTCCGGCTTCAAAGTTTCCTTCGATGTTCTCGCGGGGGCGCCAGGCCTGGCGGAGGCTGGGGCCCTGCTCCCCAGTGATGTCACCCTTAACTTGTCACCTCCTGACTCATCCTGAGAGGGAAGGACCCCAGCTTGGGGGGGGGCCCACAGATCCATCCAGCGCACCCACCCGAATGTTGCTTGAGGCGTTTTGGGGCTCACCCTGCCCCTCCCGTCCCCCGCAGCGCCCGGCGTTGCTCCATCTCCCTCGGCGGGGCCGTGCCGGGACACGCTGTCCCCCCGGGGTGCCCGTCCCCCCGCCAGGCTCCGCTCGGTGCCGGCTCCTTCCCTCCCCGGGGAGGGCCCGGCTCCGCATTGGCTCCGCGGGTTTCGCCGCCGCTGGCTCCGGATTAAAGCCGAGCAGCCGGTGCCGGGCGAGCCGGGCGGCCGGGATGGGCGCTCTCCGCTGGCTCGTGGCCTCTGCGCTCTGCATCGCCGTCCGGGGTGAGTGTGACCCCCACCCCGGCTGGGGACAGCCCGGCCATGGCAGGGAGGGGGGAACCCCACCAGATCTCCTCCCGCTGCGCTGCAGGGGAGGTTTGAGTCTGGGGAAGTGGTTTTATTGCTTGTTGGGCCCCAAAATTTGCAGTTCCTCCAAGACGCAGCTGANGGGGGGGGATGTCTTGAGGGCTTGGTGAGGCTGGGGGCGTGAAAATAAAACTAAATTGAGGCTTTAACCCAAGATGTTTAACCCAGCTAGGCAGAACAGCCAAACGTGAGGGGACAGGGGTGGCAGGGCACTCGCGTCCCCCCCTTTCTGGGTCTTGATAAAGCCGAGCAGGGCTGGGAGGTGGCTGCACCCGTTGCCGCCTGTGGGTGCCCCGAGGTGGCGTGTGATGGGTACCCATGGCACAGCCTGGCTGCAGCTGGGGCTCTGCTCGCCCCTGCCTCCCCGAGGGTCGGGGCAGGGCTGCTCCGGCTGTCCCGGGCCGGGCAGGCGCTGCCGGCCGCTCCCGGCGAGGAGGAAGATGATGGGGGAGGGAAGGGCTCGTTCCCAGCAGTTGTGTTGGCGTGGGGTTGCACAAGCTGGGAGCCCGGAGGGAGGCTGGGGAGGTCACTGGAAGATGCCAGGCAGAACTGGTAAGGTCCCTGGCACCCCTCAACCATGCCCTGTGTGTTGGGGACAGCTTGGCTGGGTCCCACCTTGGAAATATTCAAGGCCAGGGCCACCAGTGCTGGGGGTAACACTGGGGCATCACCCCAATAGTCACCCGGGAGCTGGGGTTCCCTGGGGGTGCAGCAGGGGACTGCCAGGGCTTGCTGCAGTGTCATGGGAAGGTGTCAGTGCCTCAGCGTCCCTTGGATGTGCCTTTGGATGAGCTCAGGAAGCTCTTTTGGCCGAGAAGGGAAGCCCCAGGCTGCAGGGAAGGGGAGCCCTGGCTTGGCAGCCTCCCATCCCCATCTCAGCTGGGGGGGACACACAGCCCCCCTCACCCTGCCCCTCTCTGCCTTTCAGGACAGGACTCTGGGCTCTCCCGCTCTCCCCCTCACTTTGGCTCCATCTACCATGTCCGAGGTAATGGGACCCCATGACCCTGTGCTGGGGGGGAGTAGAGGGTGTTCAGCATGGGTCAGACCAGTCTGTCCCAGTGCCAAACTGGGGCAGGCTCCCACAGCCGAGTGCCTCTTCCTGACCCATCATCCACTGTGAGGTGGGCACTGTCTTGGTCAGCTGTGGGTCTGCAGACTCGGGGGGCTCAGGGAGGGATGTCGGGGTGCTGAGGCTTTGGGCTGACCTGTGTCCTGTGCCGGGGGCTCGCAGGGGTCATTAAGCTGCCCTACGCCGAGATCGAGGAGCCCTTTGAAGCCTGGTACAACCTGACGGGGAACAAGAGCCGGATCCAGTACTATGGAGGTAAGAGGTGGGCACCAGCTGCGCCCACCCTGCCCCAGCAGGACTCCTGTGCCTCAGTTTCCCTCTCCCTGGCACAGGGCAGGTGATAACCTACCAGCTGGCAGCGGTGAAGCCCTACGGGATGAGGTACAAGATCACGCCAGAGACGACCGAGAAGGAGGTGAACACCAGGAAGTGCTTCCAGCTGCCTGGCTCCAAGGAGGACGTGGTCACTGCTCAGAGCGTCTTCCCCAGCATGAGGGGCTTTAAGGTGGGAGCCTAGGCCAGACCTGCCTCCCAAAGCATCCCCGGGCTGTGGGAGGGGGTGCTTGGAGATGCTCCTCTCTGTCCGAGGGCTGCAGGGTGCAGGGCCGGCCAGGACCTGTCCCCACAGCCCAGGGTGGAGGGAGGGTCACTTCCCCCCCCGGATTGGGGCCGGACTCCTGGCTCCTTTCCCAGCTCCAGCAGCCGTGTTGGGACGTGTCACATCCCACACAAACGCTGGCATTTCGGCATGGTTTGGGCAAGCCTCTGCACGGCAGCTCAGCTCCTGCTGGCCCCAGCTTGTGTCAGGGCTGGGCACAGCACGTGAGCAGCAGGGACAGCAGGCTGTCACCGAGCTGGACACACGCCTGCATGGCGAGAGCTTGGAAACACACAAGAAAAACCTGAGATCTCTTCAGGTTTTTGGAGAAATGGTGCAGCCAGACCCCCTGCTATGGATGCACAGATTGCTGTGCACAGTGGAGTGTCCCCAGGGCACCGCCGAGCCAGACAGGGGGTCTGCCCAGTGTTGCACCCCATATCCTTGCCCCAGTTCCCATCCCACGCATGGCTGTGTGCTCATGGCCACGGAGCCACTGGATCCAGCCAGAGAGCTGGGGCTGTGCACCGGGCTGTGCAGAGGGGCTGGGCGGGCAGCAGGCGGCCTGGGGGAGGTCGGGGTCCCCTCCCTGAGGCTGTGTCCCCCCCAGTTCCTGCGGGAGGAGTACCACGAGGGCCGGTACTGTGCCGTGTGGCAGAACGTCACCCGCTGGGCGCAGAAGAAGAACGTCTACACCCTGTGGGTGACCAACTCCAGCTGTGGGGTGGCCCCCGTGCACTATGAGATGCGGGGCTACAACAGCCTGCTGGGCTCCCATTACGACAAGTATGAAATCGCCTACACTGACTTCGACAACAGCTACCCCCCCTCCATCTTCGACCTCCCCGTCAATGGTGAGCCAGGGAGGGCCCCCCCATCCTGTCCACGGGGCTCGGGCTGATAGTGTTCTCTCTTTGGTCCCCAGAGACCAAGTGTGGGGTGCTGCCGGGGAGCGTGGCGGAGCACCGTGTGCTGGCAAACCCCATGGAGGACCTGGTGGGACAGCACCAGCCCTGGGCACACCGGGCTTTCCATGAGTACCGCCGGCAGATGGGGCGGCGCTACAGCTCGGCGCGGGAGCTGGAGCACAGGCAGAGCATCTTCGTGCACAACATGAGGTACAGGTGGGGGGATGACGGCCGTCTGGGGGTGCTGCTCACACCGAGGTGGTGGCAGTGCCAGCTGGCGCCGTCTCCGCCGTGGCGGCAGGTTTGTGCACTCGCGGAACCGCGCCGCGCTCTCCTACTCGCTGTCCCTGAACCACCTGGCCGACCGCACGCCCCGGGAGCTGGCAGCGCTGCGGGGCCGCCGCCACAGCGGGACCCCCAACAACGGGCTGCCCTTCCCCACCGAGCTCTACGCTGGCATCATCCTGCCCGAGAGCCTTGACTGGCGCATGTACGGTATGTGCGGGCTCAGGGGGACGCCAGGGTGCTTTGGGAGTGAGTGCTCCTCAGCCAGGCCAGCGCCGAGTCCCACAGAGCTCCCCTGCTCCCCATCACTACACTGAGGAGCCGGTGGGACTGTGCTGTCCCTTGGGGTGAGGCTGGTGAGACACTGGAACAGGCTGTACGGAGAACCCGAGGCTGTCCAAGGCCAGCACGGACAGGGCTTGGAGCAACCTGCTCAAGTGGAAGATGTCCCTGATGGCAGGGAGTGGAACAAGATCATATTTGTCCTCCTCCTCAACTGAAACCATTTGTGTTTCTATGATTAAAGGCAGCTGGGTCAGCACTTGGCCCTGAATTCACTCTGGTGCCCCAGGGACAGATGTGACATGTGAAGCAACATCTGGCTTCACCCATGTCCCCCATCAGCTGGGAGTGACACCCCAGAGCTTGCCTCTAGCCAAGGGTGGGGGTCCCAGGTTTGCTAGTGCATTTCCCTTCTCAGTTAGCACCAAGGTCTAGCTGTGCTGCTTCTGGACCTCAACTCCTGCCTCAGTTTCCCTTCCACCTGCCTCCATCCCTTGGTGTCAGCCCAGTTTCTCACGCCCTGCCCCGTTGTCCTCAGGTGCTGTCACCCCCGTGAAGGACCAGGCTGTCTGTGGGTCATGCTGGAGCTTTGCCACAACGGGAGCCATGGAAGGTGCCCTCTTCCTCAAGGTGGGAGCGGGTGTGGATGGGGCGCCTGCAGGGTGCCTGTCCCCATCCCTGAGCTCTGTCCCCTCCTCAGACCGGCGTGCTGACCCCCCTGTCCCAACAAGTGCTCATTGACTGCTCCTGGGGCTTTGGGAACTACGCCTGCGACGGGGGCGAGGAGTGGCGCGCGTACGAGTGGATCAAAAAGCACGGGGGCATTGCCAGCACTGAGTCCTACGGTACCTACAAGGGGCAGGTGAGGAGGCCCTTGTCCCTGATGGCCTTCCCAACATCTCAGGGCTTTAAAGCCATGGTGGGACCCACCTGGATGTGTCAGAGGCACTAATAGGCTCTTGAGATGAGGATGTCACCTTGTCCCCAAGGCACCAGGCTTCCGTGGTTCACAGTACTGTCAAAGCCAAGCCTCAGGGCTCATCCAGGCTGTTTTGTCACCGTGTTCCTCAGTTTCTCTTCTTGCAAAACAGGGACAAGGCTCCTCCACCTGTGCGTGGTGCCATGAGTCACTCCATATCCCGGGTACCCAGGGATGGAGCAAAGTTGCCTGGGGGTGGAGGTGTGGCAGCAAGATGCAGGCAGCAGCCCCCCAGGGCTTAGGGTGCAGAGCCAGCTCCCAGCGTTGTGTCCTTGAGCAATAGGGAAAACATCCCCACCCCCCTGGGCTTGGGAGGACAGCGGGTCAGAGCCAGGATGCTCTCACAGGTCAAATTCCACATCACTGCCTGCATCCGCAGGGTCAGGCGGGGGGGCAGGGTCCCAGCGATGGGTCCTGGGGGTCCTGATGACAGCGTGTGTCCCCTGGGTGTGTAGAACGGCTTGTGCCACTACAACCAGTCTGAGATGCTGGCCAAGATCACGGGCTATGTCAACGTCACCTCGGGCAACATCACAGCGGTCAAAGCTGCCATCTACAAGCACGGCCCCGTGGCAGTCAGCATCGACGCCTCGCACAAGAGCTTCTCCTTCTACTCCAACGGCATCTACTACGAGCCCAAGTGCGGTGAGACAAGCAGCACACGGGGCACGCAAGGTCCTGGGTGCCCAAGGAGATGCCAGAGCATCTAGGTCCCATCGTTTTGGTCAAGGGAGGGGTGGAGGGGATGAACCTTAAGTCCTGTGCAGCACTGAGGGTAGCCCTGGGAGCAGGGATGCTGTCCGGACTGGGATGTTCTCTGGACAAGGATTACTGGGCAGGGATCTTCTCCAGGCAGGGATGGTCTCCAGAAAGGAATGGTGTCTGGAAAGGGAGACTCTCTGGACAAGGATGCTCACCAGACAGAGGTAGTCTCCAGACAGGGGTGCTCTTCTAGTTAGCCCTCTCCCATGTCTTTCCTGCAGACAACACGCCGGGCTCGTTGGACCATGCCGTGCTGGCTGTGGGCTATGGGGTCCTGCAGGGAGAGACCTACTGGCTCATCAAGAACTCCTGGTCCACATACTGGGGCAACGACGGCTACATCCTTATGGCCATGAAAGACAACAACTGTGGTGTGGCCACTGAGGCCACCTACCCCATCCTGGCCTGAGCCACCCTGGCTCTGCAGGGAGAGCCCTGGGCGGCACTCTCGGCACTCAGCCCTGGATCAGGACCTCCAGTGGAACCACCAGGAAGCTGGGGACACAATGGGACAGCCCCAGTTGGTGCTGGACATAGGGCAGGATGGGAACACAGCACTGGGCTTGCCAATAAAGACACTGGAGAGATACTGGATGGCTTCTACAGGAGGGATTCAATTGCTGCCCACACAGCTGTGCCCCAGGGACACATCCTGTATGGATCCCTGTCCCCAGCCTGGTTTTCTTGGTGCTGTGGGACTCTAGGGGCCTCCTGGGGAGGGGACAATCCCACCTGGCAGAGCCAGCTGGCTCTCACAGCCAGTCCCAGACACCCGGGGCAAGGGGAGCGGCTCTTCCAGCTCTGAGGTGGAGCACAAACAACCCCAGGGATTTCTGCTGAGATGAGAAATTCCTGGCGTGGGGTGCTGGGGAGGGGGAAGCCTCCACCCTGTGCCCCACTGCCAGAGTGCCTCTCGTGGCTATGGGTGGGGTGTTTGCCAAGGCCACCAGCCAGGCACCTTCACTCCCTGGGGCTGCTGCCCTTCTACACCGTGGCTGTGGCTTGGCTGGCTGCTCTTATTTTGGGCTCAAGCCATCCTGGAGGGCAGGATCCATGCACAAGGATACTAAAACAGGGTGGGAAGTTCTCCCTGAGCTGTCATGCTCCTTCCATCTTTCCTTGCTCCAGAGCTTCACCCCAAAACCTCACAGCCATGGAGAAGCCTCAGCATGAGCCGAGGGTCTGGTGCTGTTCTTGGGGTGTCCAGGCCACAGGTCAGCACAGTTCTGAAGGTCCATTGTGGGGGTTTGGTGCCATTCTGGTGATGTCCACCCTGGGGAGGAGCTCAGTTAGCAGCTACAGTGGGCAGCCCAGGGCTCCCAGTAAGAGCTGGCACTGCAGGCTCTGCTTCCCAATTCAAGAGCCCAGTTAGCAGCAGGCAGCTAGGAAGGGAAGCCTAGAAGAAAGGAAATGTCATCCCTGACTTGTAGCTGCATCTGCACAGGCTCTACCTTCCCCCCAAACGAGGTTTTGATAGGTTGAGAAGTGACATTCCTCACAGCTACACCCCAATTTTGTACAGCAAACCACTGGCAGCACCTGGGGAGCTGCACTTCCCTCCAGGTGACACCACTGCTCTCATCAGTGGTGGCAGGTCATCATATCCCCTTCTTTTCTTTCACTTGTTCACCTGCTTATTTGACAATTTGCTGATTGTTGAAGGGGTCTTTAATCATTCCCAGCAGGGAGGCTGGCTGGAATCCATGTCTGGGAGAGGAATGATCTCTGCACAGGAATAATGTGGTTTATTCCGTGGGAGTGCAGGTCTCCAGATCTTTGATTCTCTTGACTGCAGTCAATAAAACATGCTTTGACTTTCAGGGAACCGTGACTTTCAGGCTCCCTTTGGATAGGTGATGTCCTGAATTTGCTGCTGGAGGTTTTGCATCCCCAGGAAGCATTTACTGAAATTCTGCATACATGGCATTAGGCAAATTGCAGTCCTGAGCGTGGGTAGTTCAGATGGCTGGGAACTTAAAAAACTATCTATTTATTATATCTGAAAAAGGAAAAAATAAGAAAGAACATACCTGAACCAGGGTTTGCTGTTTGCAGAGCCAGATGTAGGTTCTGGCTCCCAGCCCGGCTGAGCTGTGACCTCCAGACTTCCCTGGACACCCAAACCTCAGAGTGGCTCCAAGTTTTGCAGAGCACAGCAAAGCACAGGCACTCTGAACCCTGCTATTTATTGGAAGCCAAGCTGGCCTGAAGCTCTGCATTTAAGGATTCCTTTGGAAGAGGCACCTTGCAGGGAACTCCCCAGATTTGATACCTTGTGGTCAAATATCAGCTGAGGTTGGTGTTTAATGGAGTGAGCACTGTTCAGAGTGGAAGCTGAGAGGAGTTGGGACCCATCTTCCATATCCCACCTTGAGAACCCCATCTCCTCCTTAGTCTGTGGGGTGGTTTGGGAAGTCTCCTGAGGTCAGGACTGGTGGTAGCTCTCAGTGGTTGGTTTCCAGTCCTGCCCCCATCCTCTGTTAGGTGTTTTTTGTGGTCTCTGCTCCTTCAGGGCCTCCTCCTTGTTCAGCTGCTCCTCGTTGGCATCTGCCAAAGGAGGTTGGTGCTCAGGCATTTAAACTGGGCAGAGGTGACATCTGCTTGCACACTGAGCCCTTTTGAGGCTGTCCAAATCAGTGGTGGCTCTTGCTGGAGGTGGGAGCCTGCTTGGCCACCTCCCAGCTTTTCCTGAGCCTGCAAACAAGTCCTTAGTCCTGCCTGATGCCCTCCTGATGCTTCTTTAGGAACTGATCCATGAAGATGCTCACCAAATGATTGTCAGTATCACCACCCAGGTGAGTGACTCCAAGTATGGGTTCCACCTCACCAGTATCCTGGTTTATGATGAGATGGAGATGCTGATAGTCCATCTATACAACTGTGCTCCCCATCAGGGCTGTAGAGGCTGTAGAACAGGGCTGTGACATCTCATTCCTCACTGAAAGGGTGGTCAGGCACTGGAAGGGGTGTCCAGGGACGTGGTGGAGTTCCCATCCCTGGAGGAGTCCAGGGAATGACTGGGCATGGCACTGGTCTGTGTGACAAGGTGGGGATCAGTCAAAGGGTGGCCTTGATGATCTCAGAGGTCTTTTCCAGCCTCAGTGATTCTGAGATTCTGTGACTGGAGCCTCTCAGCACAGTGATGCCAGCAATTACCCAGGCTTTGGGAGCTGCTGAGATAACAAGGATGATCCTTTCTCCTGCTGCCCTGCATCAGCTCAGCCCTGGGATGGGGATGGCAATCTTAGCTCCATGCTGGGCTCCAACCCACCCACCCAAGGCCAGGCAGGACATGGGGAGTGAGGCAAGACAGAGGTCACCACCACAAGCAGCTCCTGGGAGGAACTCTGTTTCCAATGAAACAGCTCTTCTGTGGGTGAGAGCATCCAGATCTGTGGGATCAATCTGTCCACACATCCAGAAACTCAGGGTGGGCTGAGTTTGCCAAGCTAAATTATTCTCCGAGGAAGGGCGGCTGGGATTTCATCTGGGTTTGGTTTCTCGCCCTGCCCTCGCTGTCCTGGATACAGCATTTCCCCCCGGAGGCAGCTGTGCTCCAGCACAGACCTCTGCAGCAATGCCAGGTGGCCAGAAAATGTACTCCAGCCCAAAATCTGGCTGCCTCTCCCTGCTGGATGAATTATCTGTGAAAACCTCTCACGGCTCGCACAAAACAAGGTAATTATTCAGCAGGCGGGGGATAGGCAGAGCCAGAGTATGAAATTATTATCTGTTAGTGATTTACAGAGAACCACAGACGGTGTCAAGGAACAGCAGCTGAATCAAACTTGCTTTGGCAACCTTGTGGCTCCCAAATGCTCCAGGCGACCCTGAGGGGCTGGGGGAGAGTTCACACAGTATTCCTGTGCCGGGGGAAGGGGCTCCTGGGGGTCTCAGTCCCCCCAGGACAGAGCCAGGAGCTCCATAAAGGAGAAGGACGTGCTTTACATAAACCCATGAGATCTCAGGATGGCAAAGACCACGACCCAGGGGAGACTTTTGCTGTCTGACACGGGAACCAGAGGTTTTCAGGGCACGAACAGAAGATGTCCCTGCCTGTGGCAGGGCATTAGAGAGAGATAATCTTTACAATTCCTTCCAATCCAAACCATTCCACAGTGAAAGGGTGCATCTGATAGCTCTGAACAGCCTTCTAAACTCTGAAGGCTTGAAGCTGCATTGCTGCCAGTGCAGCTCTGCTGGAAAATCACCGAGGCAGAGGCTTTCCAAGCGTTTCTTCTCACACTTCCTTCAGTAGCAGCTTTACAAACTCTCTTCCTCAGCCAAATGCTTCTCCCTTGGCACCCGTGACTGCTCTGGCAGGTTTGTTGCTCACATTCTCAAACCCAACCATTCCTTTTCCTCCAGCCCCAGGTATTTGCCACTCCATACCCCCCACACCCTGATTTTTAGGTTTTAATGGGTAGGATAAGGGGGAATGGATTCAAACTGAAAAAAAAGGGTAGGGTTAGATTTTATGTTAGGAAAAAATTCTTCCCTGTGAGGGTGGTGAGGTTCTGGCACAGGGTGCCCAGAGCAGCTGTAGCTGCCTCATCCCTGGCAGTGCCCAAGGCCAGGCTGGACAGGGCTTGGAGCAGCCGGGGACAGTAGGAGGTGTCCCTGCCATGGCAGGGGTGGCACTGGGTGGTCTTTAAGGTCCCTCTCAACTCAAACCATTCCAGGATTCCCTGATTTACCGTAGCACAGTGCAGGCGGTGTTGCCCTTCTCCAGGTGCGCTGTCAAACCCCAAAATCCGAGCATCCCCAGCCCTCATCTGCTCATCCCGCAGAACCCTTCCCGGGAGCAGGGCAGCCTCTGAGCAGCCAGGAGGGGATTGTTCCCGGCGCTGCCAAGCTCTGCCTCCTGCTCCCACCGACGGACATTTCCCAATCACAGCCCGGCATCCAGCACAATGCAACTCATCTCATGAAATTAAGCATTTCTCCTACACACAGAACATTTGCCCGGTGATTAAAACGAGTCCCCGAGGTAGCCAAGCACAGCAGAATTCCGGTTCATTATGCACACCCACGCAGCCAAGCTAAAAACCCAAGACACTCCCCCAGTCCTTCTTGGGAAAGCCTGAGCAGCTCAGATTTCAGTTTCACCACTTGCACCAGCCAGGACTGGGAATAGTCTGTCATCTGGTGTAGGAAAAAAGGTAAGGATAGAAGTTTCCCAAAGATTTCAAGGTATCCCTTAAGGTCTGAGAAAGAGGGAAGGGTGTCTGAGCACAGGAACGTCGGGCAAATGGAGCAGGTCACACAACTGTGAGTAGTTGCTGCCTTTTGCTCGTTCCACCTTGGATTTAGAATGAACTTTTAACACCAAAACGCCTTAATTTCCCCCATTTCTCAAAGCACCTGTTCTGTGTCACGTTGTATAAAATGACAGCTACCCGATGAACAAAAAGAACAATTATTGCATTTGTGCAGTGTATGATCTGTCCTTGCTGCAGCAGCTTGAGTCCAACCTCACTCCCACAATGAAACGGGGCCAGATCTTTCCCATATTCCCACCTGGAGCTGCGGCGTAAGCACGGGGAGCTGCAGTTTGCTGTGACCCAGCTGTGAAATCAGCCACGGCTGTGCCTGGGACTCGTGGTTGAGCAGCTGCAGCTGCTGGACTCAGAGTGAAGGGGAAGCACGTTCACATCAAGGTTTTCCTTCCCTTGCCTCTTTCTCTCTTCCTCTCAAGCCTCCAGCCACACTGTTCCCACTGTCCCTGCCCTGCTGTGTCTCCAGCCCTCCCTAGAGTGGGTGGCTCTGCTCCTTCTCACCTCATCTCAAGGTGGAGACGCCTTCTCCTCCTCCTCCTCACTTCCAGCTGCTCTCTTCCTTCCTTCTTTCCTTCCTCCAGTGCTGGCCCTCCTTCATTCACCTCCCTAGAGACCTTCCCTCCCTGCAGCAGCTCATGTCCCCAGCCCAGCGCTGATCCAGCCTCCCATCCTCCTCCCCAGCCATGGATCTCCCTTTCCCCTGGTTCTGCTTCAGCCTGCACCACCCCTGCACCCTCCCTCAGCTCAGCTCAGCCCCGCCTCCTGGCCTGGCCTGGCCCGGCCCAGCTCAGCTCAGCTCAGCTCAGCTCAGCCCAGCCGCTTTTTCCAGCCTTGGCCTACTTCAGCCCAGCCCAGCGCATTCCCCGGCCCTGTCCAGCCCAGGTTCCCCAGGTTTCCTCAGCCCTGTCTCGCCCCTGTTCCCTCAGGCCTGTCCGGCCCTGTCCCGCCCCTGTTCCCTCAGGCCCTTTCCCGCCCCTGTTCCCCTGTCCAGTCCCTGTTCCCTCAGCCCTGTC
>WBNO01026762.1:151476-168217 GCA_013400575.1 Peucedramus taeniatus | reverse complement strand
CCTGTCAGCGGGGCGGCGGGATGGCGGCGCTGTACGCCTGCACCAAGTGCCACCAGCGCTTCCCCTTCGAGGCGCTCAGCCAGGGCCAGCAGCTCTGCAAGGTCCGCCAGAGGGGCTGGGAAAGGGCTGCGGAAGGGCTGTGGGGGAAGGTCTGTGAGGGAGCCTGTGGGGGCTGATTTGGGAGGAGGCTGGTAGGAGAGGAGCCTGAGGGGGGCTGTGGGGAAATGGGGGTGATCTGGGAGGAGATTTGAGGGGGATGCTCTTTCAGGGGTTTGGTGGGGTCTGAGGGGTTTTGGGCCTCCTGGAGCATTGTTTGTGAGGGGGAGCAAGCAAGGGAGTGTTTTTAAAGGGTCTGGAGGCTCTTGGAGGAACTGAGGATAACTGGGGTCTGTTTGTGGGCGGATCCTGGGTGTATTTCTGAAAACTGGGGCCTTGAGGTGTCTGTTTGGGGTGTGTGGGAGGGCCGGGGAGGTTAATGGGGGCTGGAGCATGGGGCTGGAGCCCTGGGGCTCTTAGGGGGGTGTGTTGAAGGGCTGCTTAGGAGAGCTGTTTGCCAGGGGGACCTGGGGGCACTGAAGGCGGTTTGGAGGTGCTGGGGGTGTTTGGAGGGTGTTGGGGTGGAAGTGATGGGGTTGTTGTGGAGAGTAGAGGGGAGGTGGGAGCTGTTCCTGAGCAAAGGCCTGGGAGCATGTGGGTACATTTATAGGAGGTCTGGTGCTGTCTTGGAAGGAGTAAGGTGGGTTTGGACACAGTCTGAGGGAGTGGGGAAGAACAGGATCAGGGATGAAATAGGGAACAGGGGGCAGGAACTGGAGTAGCCTGGGATCACTGAGGCTGGGACAGCACAGGTGAACGTGGGGGAAGCTGGGATGAGAGGAGAGCACGGCCAGATGAGCAGGAGAGTGGTGAATAGCTGAGGCAGAGCTGAATGCAGGGGAGCCTGGGGAAGCTGGGGTGAGAGGAGAGCACGGCCAGATGAGCAGGAGAGTGGTGAATAGCTGAGGCAGAGCTGAATGCAGGGGAGCCTGGGGAAGCTGGGGTGAGAGGAGAGCACGGCCAGATGAGCAGGAGAGTGGTGAATAGCTGAGGCAGAGCTGTGTTCCTGCCCTGGGAGCTGGAGCTGCCCCTGCTCTCTGGGTGTGAGGCACAGCTGAGCCCTGGGGTGGGTCTGGGTTCCTGCCTGCTCACCTGTGACACATGGCATCCCCACCACCCTTGCTCTTCTCTCAGCATGACTGTGCAGGCAGGGAACGCTTGTGGATGTGGTGGGGGTGGAGGGCAGCAGGAGAGCTGGGATTTGGGGAGCAGCCCTGCACCTCACTGAACACCTCTGTTGTTGTTGCAGGAGTGCCGGATTGCTCACCCCATCGTCAAATGCACCTACTGCAGGACTGAATTCCAGCAGGAAAGGTAAATGCTTGCTGCACTGGGGACATCCAGGTTTCACATAGAATGATCACACCTGGGGAATGGTAATGCCTCCCACCTCCAGTGACTGAGCCTTAACCTGTAGATTGTTGCTGGGGAGGACTTGGGGGACCTTTGGCCACTCCAAAGATCTGCTGGGCGGGTTGGAGTGTCTGTAGTGCACCTTTTGCTTGGGTTTTCTTCTCGTCAGAGCTCAGATGCATCTTCCCAGGAGTTTTCCGCCTGCCTGATGTCTGGTATCCAGCATTTATTTCCTGCTGTGTGTCCTTTAGCTGGGCTCTTGTCTTTTTGCATTTTGACAGTTTGTGTAGCTGTCAGAGGGAGGATTGGTAAAGCCAGAACTGTGTGTGGCTGATGTGTGAGGTGTTCCTTCCTGTGTTTGTTGGACAAATACACCTCTGCCCTCTCCTGCCATGACCTCCAGAGTGGAGCCTGCCCTGACGCTGAATCACTCACGCTGCCAATTAGTCAGTGATCAAATCCTGTGTTTGTATGGACAAAAACCGGGTGTGATCTGGGGATGCCTTAATTAAAAGACACCTCCTAGCAATTTTTTGCCATTTATCCTCAGCCAGATGGGGGTAGGAAAAGCACTTAGGTATCTGAGTCCCTAGAGAGCTTGAATCCAGCCTCATCACCTGAGACAGAGCTGAGGGGAGGCTGGGATCCTCAGCAGGGATCCTGGGATCTGAACCAGGCATCCTAAAGACAGAGGTTTCATTTCTGTTGGAATGTGTTAATAGAGTGATCTGTCCTTCCTTACAGCAAAACCAACACGATATGCAAGAAGTGTGCTCAGAACGTGAAGCTCTATGGCACAGTAAGTGAGGGGGGCTCAGCCTCCCCAGCCTCTCTTCCTTTCATCTCTCTTATCTTCATCCTGCTGAAATCTCAGAGCAGTTTATGGACCGGCTTGGCTGTAAGAGCATGACTGATCAATAATATGGGTCACTCAAGCGTAAAGCTTTGACTTTTTCTATTCTTTTAGCACAAAAAAGAGCTTTGCATCGTTTGAGGCCAGGAAATGATCTGTTTGGTACCCAATAGAAACAAGACTGTGCTTACACAGACTGGGATTGCTGCAGGAAGCAGTGATAAATCTTTATTTCCTGCTTGTCTGAAATCTGAAATAGAGATTTTGATTGGTTCTATTTTGTTGATTTCACAGCACTTGATAAATGATCTGAGTGCCATGGCTAATACACTTAGCTGGAGACCAGGGATCCAGCTGGAGTGGATTAACATTATACTCTGCATAGAATAAGGAAATAAAAGTTTGAAATTATGGGGAGAATGGGAACGGGCAGTGTACTATTGTAGTTAGATGGCTGCAGCAGTTGTTCTTATTTTTAAAGCCAAAACCCTGCCAGTACTGCAACATCATAGCAGCATTTATTGGAAACAAGTGCCAGCGTTGCACCAACTCAGAGAAGAAGTATGGCCCTCCTCACTCGTGTGAGCAGTGCAAGCAGCAGTGTGCGTTCGACCGGAAGGACGACAGGAAGAAGGTCAGTATTTGTGTTAAAGAAGGCTGAAAAGGTAAAAGGGCTGGTCACGGTGGTCCTCTGTGCATCTTCTTTACATCTTCTGCAGTGTTTCTGACAGGACAAGGAGGAAAGGCTTCCCACTGCCAGAGGGTGGAGCTGGATGGAATATGGGGAAGAAATTCTTCCCTGTGAGGGTGGTGAGGCTCTGGCACAGGGTGCCCAGAGCAGCTGTGGCTGCCCCAGTCCTGGCAGTGCCCAAGGCCAGGTTGGACAGGGCTTGGAGCAGCCTGGGACAGTGGAAGGTGTCCCTGCTATGGCAGGGGGTGGCACTGGATGAGCTTTAAGGTCGCTTTCAACCCAAACCATTCCATGATCCCTGTCTCTTGGTTATGAAGTGTTTTCTAGAGTTGAGCTTTGCTCTGGTTTAGAGCTGTTTAATCTTTGAACCCCTATGTGCATCTGCCAGATCTTCTAAGAAAGTTTTCTTGAATTTGGCCCAAGAGCTGGCAGAAGAGCACAGACCTCTGAATGAAGTGTGAGGTGCTTTTTGGGGAGAGGGATGGGGAATGATATTTGTTCCATAGCCTGAGGAGCTGCAGGTGTCATACCTCCACCAGGAAACCCCTTCCATGGCTTCTGTACACCTTTTGCTTAAACACCCCGAGTGCTCTGTAGGAGGTGTGTCTTCTCAGGGCAAACTGTGAACATCTGTTGTTTGGAATGCTGCACCCATAATTGGTGCCCTGCTGAGCCTCCTGGAGCAGGCACCCTTGCTGTTCTTGTGTCACCCTCCTGTGACTGCCTGTCCATTCAGAGGATTCTTTTTGAGTCCCTGCTTGTTCATATGTAACCCTAAGCTTGAAAGTGCTTCTTGTCTTTTCTATATTTGCTTTGTGGGCAGGAAAAAATACCAAAACTTCTTTCTGTCTCCCCTTCCAGGTGGATGGAAAGCTGCTGTGCTGGTTGTGCACACTGTCCTATAAACGGGTCCTGCAGAAGACCAAAGAGCAGTGCAAACACCTGAGCAGTTCTTCCCGAGCCAGCCTGCAGGAGAAGGAGCAGTTCAGTAGGCTCAGCAGTGGCAGCCATTACAACAGGTAACCTTGGGGAGGGGTTTGTGCAGGGTCTGAGTTCAGAGCAACCTGGCTAAGTCACACTTTGCTTGTTTGCAAACCTCACTGTGTTTCTTAGTGATCCAGCTTACTGAACTCGTATACCATGAAAGCAAAGTTGCATTTGTAAAATTTAATGATTAAAATGCAGATTTTAAGCAGGAGTTCTTCACCTACGTGCTGCTCTGACTCATTGTTTTCTGTTTATTTTTAGTCTCCAGCTACTCTTCAAGGAATGATTTTTTTATCATTTTAGCACTGGAAAATACTGTTTTAATAGGATCAGAGTGGGTGGGAATATTTATCTGCCTCTCTGTCTTAGACTGAAAGTCATTCAGGTTCTGACATACAATTTCCTCCTTTTTCTAGCCAGAAAACCTTATCCACGTCTTCCATTCAGAATGAAATCCCAAAGAAGAAAGCCAAGTTTGATGCCATATCTGCCAATGGTGACAGGTGAGCCTGTTACATGGGGAAGTTGTGGGCGGGGGGTTTGTTTGCTCAGTTTATATAAGACAGAGTTGTGTGTGAATAACAGGAAGCTCTTATGCTAGAGCAGGGGCCTTGGGCTTTGAGGCCTCAAGGGGCTGCCCTAGAACCTGACAGGCCAGTGCTACCTGGAATCTAGACATAGATTTGAAGAGGAAAGGAATACTGAGCACCTGTACCTGCTTGGATGGAGCAGGATCGAGGTGATGGTTGGCTGAACTCCCCAAGAGTCAGGAAAACTGCAGCCAGACCAACTTTATCATCTCCCTTGCAGCCACAGGGAGAGAGGGGCTGGTGAGATCTGCAGACTGATTTGCAGGGAGAGCCTCAGAGGACAGGAGAAGATCCAGACCCACTTCCCATGTCCTCTCCTGCTTTTGGGGGAGAGACAAGCAATCAAACAGCTTTGCTTGAAAGGTTGTGGACTCCCCATCCTGGAGGTGTTCCAGGCCAGGTTGGATGGGTCATGGAGCAACTTGGTCTAGTGGAAGGTGTCCCTTCCCATGGCAAGGGGATGGAACAAGATGCTCTTTGATTTGTTCCAGCCCAAACCATTCCATGGTTCTCTGATTCTAGGAAAGCATCGGCCCCATTCTCTTGTCACACTTGGTGCTGGATCATGTTGATGCCGGCTGCCTGTGCAGCAGAATGGGAGTTACTAGCAGAAGCAGGAGATTGAGATGGATTTGTGTTTTTGTGGTCTTGTGCATGCATATTTTCATTCCTGCCTTTCCTCTCTGATTCTCAGCGTTCCTTCCTCTCCCGAGATGCTTTGCCCCCTTATCCAGAGGGCCCCGTCCACGTTGGCGCAGTGGGCTGCTTCCCAACAGACTCTCGGGGCCCACCATTGTCCTGTTGCTCAAGGCATTGACATCCTGAAGTGAGATCACCTATTGTTTTCTCCCCTCCCTCCCTGGGAACTGCCTCGTACATGGGAACTCTCCCTCTCAGTGGATCTCTTTCTAAACAGCAGGGATTTGGGAGCATGGACCAGAGCAAAGTTAGTGCCCAAAGGGTTTGTAAAAGACACTGGTAATTAATTAATCACTACCTGCCTTCAGTGTCTCTGAGATCACAGATCTCTCCTATAGATATTGCTGACACCTTGTCACTGTAAAATGCTCCCATGGGAGATGCCTGTCCCTGGAAGTGTTCATGGCCAGGTTGGATGGGGCTTAGGGCAACCTCATCTAGTGGAAGGTGACCCTGCCCATGGCAGGGGGCAGAACGAGATGAGCTTTAAGGTCCCTTCTAACCCAAACCATTCTGGGATTCTATGATTCTGTGAAATAGAACTTTAATAATTTTATAGGGCAGTGGCATCCACTGAGTGGTCTGAAAGACCTTTTATCATCTGAAGAGAATTTTCAGTTAAAAGCTGGAAAAATTTAAGGACTAATCGACTTAGGAGGCTTAGAGCACAGACTCAGGAGCTGTGGCTGAGTGTAGAGGGGTTAGAATTCCATTGCCTTCAGTGCTGGTGGAGCCAGAGGAGAGAATGGAAACAGGGCCCTGGTAGAACTGGTGCAGCCCATCAGTACTGGTGCAGCTTTCCCTCCAGAGAGGCAGCTGCTCTGGGCTGTAGAACAGCACCAGCTTTTTTATCTCCTCATTAAATCCTGGGCTGAGATTTCACAACTCATTGTAACAGCCCTGCTGGCTTGAAAATACCCAAAAAGCAAAGTGACCTGTGCTCTGGGTTGATCAGCCGTTTATTTGGAAAACAGGAGCATGTATTGAAGGAATCAACAGCCTTCCTTTTGCTCTCTTGTCAGATATTGTCAGTCTGGCTCCTGCCAAGGCTGTAGGCCTTGCCACAGGCTTTTTTTGATGAGTTCCAGTAACAAAGCAAGTGTAAATTTAGCAACTGAAGAGCTTCAGTGACATGCAGCAGAAAAGGCAAGCTGCAGCTGCCTTAAACAGACAAATGGCTGCATGTCTTGAGTGGAATAATAATGGGGGTTCCTTACGTATGGGTTTGGAGTTGCTGAGGGTTCTTTTATGAGGGTGAACCCCCAAATCCCTTCCCTTTATACAACTACCAGATTGTCCCTCCCAGCATCACACTGGTGTCTGGGGCACAGCCTGAGCACGGAGTTAAGGTCTGCTGCAGCTCCAGGGTGTTGGCAGCAGCAGCAGAGTCTGCAGTAACTGACACAACCAGCACCTCCTCCCTGCTGCTGAGGACTGCTGAGATCAGCCCCAACATCCTGTACCCTGGCTCCAGCCAAACTTCTGGTGTAGCCCTCAACTGGGCAAAATTTGGGTATGTTTGAGCTCAGTTGACTTTGGCAACACCTTCAGTCAGGGTCCAGCTTATCTGGAATTACTGCTTCTTCTTGGATATGATAGAAATTCCTTTACTGTGTTGTACTGAATTCCCTCTGTTTACATATTTCAGGGTGGTTGTTCCTCACAATGGCTATGATATGTGGACAGGGTGATTTCCAGCAGTCATTTAAAGGGTGCTGTTGTGGTTTGTTGGGTTGTTCTGGATGAGTTCTGGGAGGAGCAAACAGCTCTGTTGCTGCTGCACTGGGAGTAGTTTTCTCTCCCATCTTGCAGCAGACCTGGCCTTATTAATCCTCCTGTGCAGCCAGTGCCCCATGGTCTGGTGCTACACCAGCTTCACCTCCAGCCCCTGCAGCTGTGCTGGTCCTAACTGGGGCAGTCTTGGTGTCCCCATCATCTTGTGCCAATGCTGGCAAAGTGTTTTTATGCTTCAGACTCTGCAGCTAAGCACACTGCAGTCCCTACTCCTGTCACTGCAGACAAGGTGCTAAACTGTGCTTGTAACACCAGGCAGTGACAGCACTGCTGGCAGGGGGAGGGCAGCAGTGCCTCAGGATGCTCAGCAGTGAAGTTCATTTGGAAAAAGATTCTTATTTGTGTAGGAAAGTCCTGGCATAGTTTAAAGCTCTGTGACTTGGGCTGTACTGCACTGAGTGGAGGATGTTTTTTCATAGAATCCCAGAATGGTATGGGTTGGAGGGGACCTTAAAGCTCATCTCATTCTGCCCCCTTCCATAGGCAGGGACATCTGCCACTATCCCAGGTTGTTCCAAGCCCCCTCCAGCCTGGCCTTGGACACTTGCAGGGATCCAGGGGCAGCTACAGCTGCTCTGGACAAACTCTTCCAGGGCTTCACCACCCTCACAGGGAAGAATTCCTTCCCAAGGAATCCATCCCTCCCTTCTGGCAGCAGGAAGCCATTCCCCCTTGTCCTGGCACTCCAGGCCCTTTTCCCAAGTCCCTCTCCAGCTCTCCTGGAGCCCCTTTAGGCTCTGGAAGGAGCTCTAAGGTTTCCCAGAGCCTTCTCTTCTCCAGGTGAGCACCTCCAGCTCTCCCAGCCTGGGTTCAGAGCAGAGGGGTTCCAGCTCTTGGAACATCTGTGGCCTCCTCTGGGCTCGTTCCAGCAGCTCCTCATCCTTTTGATGTTGGGGGGCCCAGAGCTGGAGGCAGCTCTGCAGGTGGTTTTTGTCTGAGGTGAAATGTGGATGCTGTTTTAGTGCCTGGTGTGTGCCTCTTCATGCCAGCCTGACTTGAATAGCAAAATCTTTAAGCTTGGCATTTGCTTTGCCTAATTTCTGCCCTTGAACAGGTGTGGAGTTTAAGGCAGTCGATTTGGTTTCTGTTCCAGTCAATAGAGAGAGGCAGGTGCCTTGGGAACAGCTCCATTTTTGTCCTCTGTCTCTGCTGGAAACAACAGGAGCTCATCATTTCCCTTTAATTAGCAGTGTGCCTTTTAGGCTGTTGAGACATGGAGAGCTCATGTCCCCCTGACCTATCCCAAGGGGCTGGATCTTGAGTTTATTTGTAGAGGAAATGGCTTTTTTTTTTTTTGTTGGTTTTCTTAATTCTTGATCTGTTTGTTAAAGGGAAGGACTGACTTGTCCAAACTGCCTTGTTTGGCAGTTTTCCTTCAAATTTTGGAGTCTCAGGCTGCTTCTGTAACATGGGGTTTAAGACAGGAACCTTTCATTACTATCTTGTCAGTCTTTAAAAAATACAAAGGAAGAGGAAAAAAATACCTGTTTCTTTATTTAGCACCCTAGCACATTTGAAGGGGCATTTTGCAGCAACTGGAACATACCTGTGTGGTATTTTGTGCCCCTCCAGGAGGAGATCTCAAGCTGGCTGTTCCCCACTGGGGGTGCAGAGCCCCCCAGGGATGGGTGCTCTGTGCAAGGCTGGTGGCCATCCTGTCCCTTCCTTCTCCCCACTGGGTGGCAGGGCTGGCTCTCACCTTCCTGGCTTCGCAGTGTGCTGGGCAGCAGCAGTTGCCAGGCAGGGAATTTTTCATGCTGGAGCTGCTCAGGGAAATGTGGGCATCTCCTGGCACTCTTTATCACCCCAGGGCACAGCAGGAGGGAAGCGTGCCTGGGCAAAGGAATGGTGTGTCAAGGGATTGTTTTCAGCCACAGGGAATTAGTGAGGAAGCCTTTCTTTTCTCTGTGGAGGCTGTTGGTTATTGTTGTTGTTTTTTTTAAATTTATTTCTCTCCTCTCCAGCATATTTGCACTGAGTGGGAAATTAAAGCTGCTGTTAATAATGTGCTTGCACACAGAGAGGTGCTGGAGCACACACCATCATCTTGCACAGCCTCCACTTGGGAAAACTGTTGGGAAAGTTTTAAAATGGAGTTGTTCTGTGCTAGTGTGTGGGTATGAGCCTCTCTGCCTAGCACAGAGCTGGATCCAGTGTGCCCAGAGAGCTGCCCCATCTCTGTGTGGACTCTGCTGTCAGCTTGTTTCACAATGCAGGGCTCCTGCCACGGGCTGTCTCCTGCAGACCCTCAGTTCTGAGTTTTCCTCTGCCAGGTTTTCTCTCCCAGTGCCTCAGGGCCCTCCTCTGACTCTCAGATCTGGGAAGCTGCCTCTGCTTAGTTTCCCTCTGTAGATCCCCAGCACAGTGGGGGAGTGAGCCTTTTCCCCTGCCACATCCTTGCTAATGAGTCCTGTCAAAGCAGACTGTAGTGCTTTTAATTAGAAAATGGATCATTTCCAGGTGCTAGAGGAGACCCGGTGTGAAGTGAGCAGCAAGTACTCTCTGCCTTAGGGTACAAGTTGGGGACTGGAAGCTCAGAGGTAGAAACATCCTTGAGAGAGGCAGAATTTTGGGTTGAGACCATGCTTTTCCCACTCTGCTGCAGCTCCTAGCTTTAAAGCTGAGTGTTGACCTACTCTGGAGGCTTAAAAAAAAAAAAAAAGTCAGGCTTTGGGTAACCCTGGCAATTTATTTTTATTTATCTGATAACAGCCAGACTTGAAGTAATCTTCTAGGTGAAGCTTTGTTGTCTTATAGCTGTTCAGTTTTTATACAGCAGTTTCAGGTGTGTATGGCTGGGAGTGTGCTGCCCACTTAGCATGAGGAGATAAAAATCAGCTTTAGGGATGGAACAGAAGGCAGGGAAAAATCAGGTGGGCTCCCTGGGCCTTGTGGCTGCATCTTGTTGTATCTTATGGCCTGGCACATTCCTGTAGCACAGGCCTGCATGTGCCTGCCTGGGTCCCTGGGTGTCTCCCAGGCAGGTTTGTGATTTACCAGTGCAGCAGTGACTCATAGCTGACAGATAACTCACCTGATGGTTGCTTACATTTAGAGGACCTGGTGGTGTACAGGTGATGTGCTCAGCTATTTCTCTGTCTTCCTGGAGAGTTTTTCCTACTCTGGAATAGTGAAGCTTCTCCCTAAATTGCTTTATCGTGGCAGAATCATCTGACAAGGTCCAGTATGTTTTTTACCCCTTTTCCTTGCTCAGGACAACTTAGCTGTTTCCTTTTGCTCTGTTTGTTGAACTTGGAGGTTGTTTCTCTTTCATGTCCCCCCCTTTGCAGAATGTTTGTTTACATTCAGTGGGAAGTTTTGCAGTGCATCCAAGGACTGCTTGTGAGCAAAGAGATTTCCAAAGGGATGCATAAAGTTTAATTATCTCTCTGATTGCTGTCTTCAGCTCTCTGGTTTGAAAAAGGGTCATGAATGATCATGAAATGATTCCCATTGTCCTTTGAGTGCATCCATGGGAGTTTCCATGCCCCAGTGAGGAGGAGGGTTTTGCTGAGGGCCTCTCCCTGTTCTTTGCTGCAGTTTTTCTCCGGACCTGGCCCTGGACTCGCCTGGCACTGACCACTTTGTCATCATTGCCCAGCTGAAGGAGGAAGTGGCTACTTTAAAAAAGATGCTTCACCAGAAGGATCAGATGATTTTAGAGAAAGAGAAGAAGGTACAGTCCTTGGCTTGCTTCCCCCCCAGCAGGCTGACATGTTCTCACAGATCACACTCTGACACAGCCTGGCTTTTTATCTTGGAGTTAACATGTCTGGCTGTTTCCAGGCTGCCTCCTTTCCAAAGCCAAAGAGGCTCCTTGGACCCACCCAGGGGATCTCATTTCATAAAGGGTCATTTCCTGACCACTTTCTTGGAGACCTCTGTGTGTGGGCAAGACTGGGAATAAACATGCTGCTGCTTGGAGAAATGCAGTGCTGGCCCTTGCTGTTTCTCTGTGCTCTCAGTGACACAGTTCTGGTCTCATTGCAGTTCCTCAGCACTGCCAGCATGTCTGTGACCTCAGCCAGTCTCACACACCTTCTGTAGGGGCACTTTCCATGGCAGGGGGGTCTGTGGTGAGGGCACTTGTTGCCTCTTCCAGCTCACTTGCTCCTTCCTGGTTTCTGCACAGATCACAGAGCTGAAAGCTGACCTGCAGTACCAGGAATCACAGATGAGGGCAAAGATGAACCAAATGGAGAAGACACACAAGGAGGTCATGGAGCAGTTACAGGTGACAGCATTGTCAGTTTAATTTGCTGAGCTGTGTTGTATGCAGGGGTGACTGAGGACATTCCTGAGCTGTGTCCAGGAGGGACTGAGGACACTCCTGATCAGAACACCCTGTGAGCTCCTGCACACAGAGCTCTGCTAATGTTTCTCAGCCCTGTCCTACAGCCTCTGTGCTGCCAGGCAAGCCCCTCCTCAGCTCTGCATTGCATCCCAACCACCATTTACACCTACCTTGCTGCTCTCTACTCAGGCTGGCACTTACCATGTTGTAAAATGCTGTGTTGTGTCCCTTATGGACTAGACAGGAGCCATCAAACTCATTTTACTTATTGCCAAAATCAGGTTTGAACCTGTTTCTCCAGTCTGCAGAACCTTTGTCAGCTCCCTGAACCTCTAAATCACCTCCCTGTGATTTGTGTGAGCAGTAACCAGAGAGAACAAAGGAACAATTGGCAGTTCTTTTTGCCCTGTATCTCTAGTCCAAATAAAGAAGTCCCTGAGCTGATGGAAGCAGGGAGAGCAGGATTCTTGTCATGGCTGTGGAAACACAGCAGACTATCAGCATGAATAGCTTGAGCCACTGAAGGGATCAGGTCAAAGGGGAAGAAATCAGACACAGAAATGAACTTTGCACTGTTTAATTACTCTGGGTATATAAAGATCTAAAGCCCCAGCAATAAGAGGTGGGAGGGAATGAGACAAAAGGCTTCTGTTCCCCCTGAGGAAACAGCCCCTCCTCCAGGTATCCCCGTGGAAGGCAGGTTTGGAGCATCCAGCTGCTGTCAGAGTGCTGCTGCCTGTGAGAATCCCTTCACATCCTTCTGCCTGGCTGGAATGGTGGAATGGTGTGGAGAGGGCTGGATGTGCTGTTTCTGAAAGTAAAGGAGCATCAGATCCAGGAGCAGGTGTGCACCAGCCACCTCCCTCTCTTGGGGCTTTCCATGTCTGTGCTCAGCTCAGGCTGGGACTGCCCTGAGCTCTGTGGTGTCCAGATGTTTTATTTCTGCTGGTATTGGTTGAGTCTCTGGAAGCCTTTTTCAATGAGTGCAAAATCAAAGTTCAGATCTTCTCAGTGTATTGTAGGTGCTTTGAACTGTTCATATGATTAATTTTTGAATGGTCTTGTGGGTTTTACCATTCTGTCTTTGCCTTTTCCTGTGGGGCTGGGATGGGAGAGCCCTCTCTAGGAGGTTAGAGGTGAGCTCAACATCTGCCCCCCTTTCCACCTGCGTGCAGGATGTCAGCAGCTTCTGCACAGGGATCCCAAGAGCTAATGATGGTCCATGCACTAAATACCCATTTTCCCAATTTCCAGGCCAAGAACAGAGAACTCCTGAAGCAAGCAGCTGCCCTGTCAAAAGGCAAAAAGCCTGAGAAGTCAGGAGCAATAACCTCCCCTTAAAGCCAAGCCCCCAGGCTGGGGCCTTTCCCCAGCATTAGCCAAGGAGTGTGGGAGACCTGCTGGATTGCTGGAAGCCCAAACCTCTGTGCTGAGGACTCCATGGAATTCCTGGTACCTTCTGACAGCATGCTTGAGTGTGGCCGGTTTCGATCCGTGGGGAGAGCTCCCAGCCTTCCTAAATCCCCCCTGAAGTACTGTTTTCTGGAAGAAATCTTTTCCTAACCAGTTGCTACCACTGCCAGCCCTTTCCATGAGCAAACAGGAGCCTGCTGCATTAGTGGCTCCTTGCTGGTTCCCAGCCTGCTGCTGTGAGGGAATTGCCATGGCCAGTTGTTCTGCAGATAAAGTGGAGCTGTGTGTGGTGGGAGCTGGATTTTTTTTTTTTTCTCTTGAACTGTTCTTTCTTCAAAAGAGAGCTGAGAACTCACTAGCCCAACAGGTGTTCCTGGAAGGTTGTGCCACTGCTAACAACAGTTGATCCAGCTTTTTGAAGATGCTTCCAAAATGTGGGCCATGTATTTATCTTGGAAGATTTTTGTGTTTTGTTTTGGTTTTTTTTCTTATTTTCTCTGCCATCTTGGCAAACCAAACTGCCTGGTTTTGTGTTTCCTTGTTTTTCTGATCAGAGCTTTTGGGTTGGGAGCCAAAGTGGAATGATACAGCCCCCAACCCACCCAGAATTCCCCCCACCCCCCCAGTGCCCTGGTTATGTGATGACCTCTGGGATTTTGATGATTTCTGCAGCTTGGTGCGATCAAGTGTCTCTTACTCCATTTCTTTACACAAAGAGAGTTCAAGGCTCGGATATTCTCTCTCTTCCCCCTTTCCCTGCTCCTTCCAGATGCAGGGGCCAGGTTGGCTCCAGGAAAGCACTTACTCAGGCAGCGACCCGAGCCAGGGAGTGTTTTTTGGGGCACTCCAGGGATTTTTCTCACTGCTGATTCCAAACCAGCAGGATCAAAGGGCTATGAGAGTTCCCTGTACCAGGGATGTGCTGCCCCAAAACAGCACTGCTGCCACTGACCCTTACAGCCAGACCAGCTGGGGTAGGTCCCCCCTGGGCACCTCTTTTGGGGTGATGGTGGTGGATAAAAAGCACTTGGAGGGGGAGCACCACACAACTCTGGGCTGGCAGCAGCTCCTCAACATCCCGAATGCCAGTCAGGGAGTGGAGAAACATCTCAGGGCTTGGAGACCCCCGAGCAGGGGCTGAAGGGAGGTAAGAGAACTCACGCTTTTGCTGCAGGGCGGCTGCTCCGTCAGGGCTTTGATGAAGCTTTAGACTAGAGCTTGTGGTTACTTCTTTCATCCTTTTGTTTCCTATTTGTTACTAAAGTTGATTTTACTCAAAGGCACTTTTTCGGGATGATGTTGGCTTCTGGCATGGAAGGAGCACATTTCATCGGACACTGCCATGTGTTTGTTTTTGGTTTTTCTAAAAGACTTTTGATGTGAAAACAAGCAAAACCAGAAATTGTTACACTTTGCCTGAGTGTGGCAAAAACTCACGCAATTTTATACTTTTAGAAAATGAAGTGCATTGGTGGGAGTTTTTTTAACTGTGGGCTTTGCTTTTTTTCCTTCCCTCATCATACAGAAATAACTAGAGGGAGAAAGGCCCTGTAAATACTGTTCAGTAGGGTTTTTAATCGTGATGAATTGCTCCTGCCCTTGCGTAGCTGATTTGTAGCACCAACATCGTTTCTTTGTATGTTTGTAATAATGAGATTTTCAAGGGATGCTTGGATTTGTACAAATGACACCTGTAAAAGTGGTTTGAAAAAATCCTCATCTGTGACTGATACTTTGTTTGCTTTGAAAAGGGAAAAAACCAAAACAACCAAAGTACCTCTCCCTGCCTGGAGCTGATTTATCTCCTGTTCTAGGGTTGGGAGTTTGGGGAACAAGACAATATTTTCCTGTTGTTTGCTTTGCTCCTACTTTTTTTTCTATCTTTAAATCCTCCCATCAAGCCTGTTGCTAGGATCCTGGTTACTTGGTTACATCCAGCTTCCCAGGACCCATCGGGCTGTATCTGAGGAGATGTATTCCTGATCTTGGCAAGGGGATACAACTGGCACAGAGAGACCTGCTCCTTTGGCATGGAGGTTTTCCCTTTTCCCATGAGATTTCCATGAGGAAAATTCAGCTGCCCCACAAATGCTCTGGGCTTCCTCCTTCCAGCCCACAAAGCCCTAATGCCACAGGTTTTCCCACTCTAGTCTGTATTGGGGTGACCAGCCACAGTGACAATCCAGCTCTGATCTTCGAGCAGAGCATGGAAGGAAAGGAGACACTGAAACAATATTCCATGTCTTACCTGCCCCAGGTGTTCCCTCAGAGTGTGCCTGTATGGTCTCTGCTGCTTCCCTTCCTCCTCAGAATGTGGGCTGCCCAAAACCACCAGCTGGTGAAAAAGGCCGGAGTTGTCCCCAGCCAGCCTCCCTCTAAGGTAACACACCTTGAGCAGTTTGCCTTCCCTTGCTGTTTAGCTTTCCTGGAGCACCAGACTTGTCCAGTCAGCAGGACGGTAACCAGGGCTCTGTCAGTCCCAAAGTAATTACCCACAGTTGCTTGTTTTTAAATCCCTGGGGAGATTGAAAAGCCATGTGGATGTGACACTTGGGGACATGATTGGTGGTAGCCTTGGCAGTGCTGGGGTAATAGTTAAACTTGATGATCTTAGAGGGCTTTTCTGAGCTGAACAATTCCATGATTCTGTGGGATGCTGAAGCTGTTTTGCACTGCCCAGCATGGCAGGGTGTGAGCTGGCAGCTCAGTGGCTGCTCCCTGAGCCAGGCTGCTGTGACAGGAGGGAGGTGCTGCTGTGACAGGAGGGAGGTGCTGCTGACAGCCCGAGCCAACTGCTGGGTGAGCATGGGGAGCCAGCTGGGGAAAAGCTGCAGGTAGCCTGGTGCTGGCCAGGTGGGTGACAAGGGGCGGGGAACAGATGGGGGATCCCGTGCTACCCCAAAACCTGGAGCTCTGTGCCCTCCCAGCAGTGCTTGCCCCCCCCAGCCCTGCTCGACATGCAGGAGTTGTCTGTGGGACAAATGTCCTCCTGGCACAGCCCTTCGTGCCTTCTGATGGGATATTTTTATATTAAATATGTGGCAGCATCTCCAGCTGGATCCTTGCCTGATGCACTCCCACAGCCCTGTCCCTCTAATATCCCGAGCTTTTTGGGGAGCAGAAAGGGGAGAACAGAGGCAGCCTCCCCCTCCCTGCCACCCCCGCTTGGCTTGCTCTGTGTTGCAAAGGAAGAGATGTTTTCCCTTCCAGGCTGATGCGTTCAGCCAGAGCAAACACAGAGCTCGTGGCCTCAGGTGGAACTGTGGAGTCATCACGGAATGGTTTGGGTTAGAAGAGACCTTAAAGCTCCTCTTGTTCCACCCCCTGCCACGGGCAGGGACACTTCCCACTAGATCAGGTTGCTCCAAGCCCTATCCAGCCTGGCCTTGGACGCTTCCAGGGATCCAGGAGCAGCCAGAGCTTCTCTGGGCACCCTGTGCCAGGGCCTGCCCACCGTCACAGGAAAGAATTCTTTCCCATATTCCATCTATCCCTCCCTTCTGGCAGCAGGAAGCCATTCCCCCTTGTCCTGGCACTTCAGGGCCTTTTCCCAAGTCCCTCTCCCACTCTCCTGCAGCCCCTTTAGGCCCCGGAATGGGCTCTAAGGTTTCCCAGAGCTTTCTCTTCTCCAGGCTGAACACCTTCAGCTCTCCCCATCTTTCTCCAGTGCAGAGGGGCGTCAGCCCTCTTTGGAGCATTTTGGCCTCTTCTGGGCTCACTCCAGCGGTTCCATATGCCTCTGAAGTTGGTGGCCCGGAGCAGAGCAGAGCTGGTTTCCCTCAGGGTGGTTTCCCTTTATCCCCAGGACCCATTTCCAGCACTCCCAGCTTGCGAGGGGTGGCAAAGTGCGGCTCTGGGTAGACCTGATGTCTGTGACTGGCCACGCCCCTGTATTGCCATTGGTCTGATTGTTGCTGGGTGGCCACGCCCGCAAGCTCCCATTGGTCGGGGCGGGCCGGGGCGTGTCCCCG
>WBNO01026762.1:83367-142579 GCA_013400575.1 Peucedramus taeniatus | reverse complement strand
GAGGGGGCGCTGAGGGGGCGCCCCGGCCGGGAGGCTCCGGGGCAGCGGCCCGCGGGTCAGACACAGCCGCACCTGGCTCTGAGCGGGGCTCTCGCCCTGTTCGCTGCCGTGCCTCGAGGAGCGGTTCGGGAACCCTGAACGGCTCCGGCAAATCCCGGCTCCTCGTCCCTGCTGCTCTCCTGTGCCTTGCCGTGAGTGTTTCCAGCTTCCTCAAAGTTCCCTCTGAGGCAGCCCCGTTGGTATTTCTTTGTTTGATCTCTCCTGCCGTAATGTTGACTGAAATTTGAAACGTCCCCGTTGTGCTTTCTGGCTTAATTGTTCTTTCTCTGTGTTTGCACGCAGATGAATTATTTACCTCTGTGCCTTGCATTGGGTTGTGTTTGCTCAGGTGGAGGTAGGCGAGGGCTTGCTGCCCTTCTCTGGCGCTGAAATAACTGCGAAAAAAGGAAATTATGTGAGAAGGTGCTCAGCTGAGGCTGAAATAAACGACAAAGCTCCTTAAGCTTTAGGATGTTAAAATGCTGCTTCTGCAAGCCTAGAAAGAGAAGTAGGAGTCAAAGGATCCCAGAATGACTTGAGTTGGAAGTGACCTTAAGGCTGCTCTTGTACCATGGCAGGGACACCTCCCACTGTCCCAGGCTGCTCCAGCCCTGCCCAGCCTGGCCCTGGGCACTGCCAGGGATCCAGGGGTAGCCACAGCTGCTCTGGGCACCCTGAGGGCCTGCCCACCCTCACAGGGAACAATTCCTTCCCAATATTAATGTAAATCTCCTTGTTGAGTTTAAAACTGTTCCACTTGTCCTATCACTTTCTGCCCGTACAAAAAGTCACTCTCCTTCTTTTTATAATATTCCTTCGAGTATTGGAAGGGTGTAGTGAGGTTTCCCATGAGCCTTCTCCTTGTAAGTGCCTCTTTATTGCTTAAAGAAAGCTGGAACTGTACAGGAGTGAGTGTTAAAGTTGAAGTTTTGTGATGTTCCTGTTTTTCAAGAGCGAGCCCGGTGCAGAGTCAGGGAAGGGGAGTGATGAAGTTTCCACGGCCCACTCTTGGTGGGTAAAGGATGTTCAGCTGGGTTAGTTTGATGTGCTACAGTGTAATTAGATTCCTCTCCCTGCTGCGATTTCCTCAGGAATGCCTGATGCTCTTCAAACAGACCTTCTGAATGAATCCAAGCTGCTTTTGAGAGTAGGCAACACCTAAAATCGTCAATTTACACGGTTTAAATTCCTTTTTGTGAAGACTGCAACAAATGGTAAAACAGAGCCAAAATGAGGCCGATTGTGAGGGACGGGGCTGTCACACTTACACCATCTGAGGCTGAAATCTGCACAGTGGTGGCAACAAAACCCTCTCTCATTCAGAGAGGTTTAAACCCGTTCTTGCCAACAGCGCTGGGAAGGACTGCTGCTCTGCCCCAGTCAAGGTGGTTTCAGATGAGTCAGTGTGTCCTTTCACAGGCGATACTCTGTTATCTGATCGTGTATCAGAGTGTTTCTGCAAGGAGCATTTTCTCCCTGCATTTCCGAGGGATGAGCTGTGTCTGAGGCACAGAGCATACCCAGGTCCGGGGAGATGGGGTGGGAGTCCTGTTGGGGGCATGGGGCAGTGCCACAAACAAGGGAAATGTGATTGCATCCTTGTTTTCCTGCTGCTGGATCAGTGATCTGTGGTTATACAGCCTTCTACTTCATTCAGTCACTGGTTAATTTGATTTCCAGTTTAATTTGATAACAGTTTTGAGAGCCAAATCATTTGTATTTAAACAAATGGCTTCTATTTTGATCAAATTTTATTGTGCTTGGCACGTGTTGGAGCATTCTATGTATTAAAAATCGCTGAGACCATGGTTCCTGCAGGTTTATTAGCTGATGATGAATATTTAGTTACAAGCTGTACAAAACCTGTCTCTGGATGGGGTAGGGGTTTGGGGAGGGGCTTGGAACAGAAATGGGTTTTTCTGGCTGGTCTCAGTGATACCATGAGTGAAGAAAGCTGCAAATATCCTTGGGATCACTTGGATTACCTCAAAACACGTCATTTTTCAGGCAAAACTGGAACTTTGGGCTGCAGGGAAGCTGGCAGGGCTGTGGGGGCAAAGATGTCATCTTGCTGCTGCATCCATTAAGGTGGGAATGGAGATGCTGCAGCTCATTCATAATCAGTTCCCTAATTCTCTTTAGCTGTGATTTTCTGCATACAGGTGCCATGCGGGTTTATTTTTCTGAGTGTGAGAATGCTTTTATATTTTGCTGGCAAGTTTGGAGCCTGTGGAAAACTAATGGAGGTGCAGCTGAGGCAGCGCTGGGCCTCGGCTTTGTGTGGAGGGGAAAAAAGCCCTTTCAGAGATCTATTTTTATCAGTTAATTAGTCGCTGTTGCTGACGTGTCAGCGCTGTGGTGATAACTATTCCCAGCTCTTCCCTGCACAGTGGGGTCATGGTTGGGCAAGGAATGCAGCAGCCAGCATGGCTGCTCATCCCCATGGCTGCAGTTTAACTCCTTCCAAACTGTGCCCCTGAGCCCCAGGGCACGTTCCACGGGAGGAGTTGGCATGTGGATACACAGAAGTTTGTCCATCTTCAGCAGAGGTGCTTTCCTGGTGGTGACTGCCCTTAATTTTTCCTCTGCCCAGAGGATTTGCTGTAACTCAGTAGGAGCTGAGGTGGGGAGGTTGCTGTGAGTTGCCCTGGCTGGGTGACAGGCCTGGAATTGGAGGTAAAAGGCTGCAGCTTTCCCAATTCTTGCTCTTATCTGCTGATTTTGAATGAGTCAGGACGATCTGTCCAGGTTGGAGGGTGACCAGGCAGAACATCTAGTGATTACACATTGGTGTTTTGCTTCTTGTAGATGAGGAGTTGCTGTTTTCCTGATTTCAAAATGACAAAGCCCTCGATCTGAACATTCTTGTGTTGTTCATTCTGTTGCTGGTGGTGTCACTTGTTTTTGATTCTCAGCTGTGCTGAGATAGGGAGGTGAGAGGCAGCTTTGGTCTCAGCTATACCCTGGTTGTCACTGCCTGAATTTCTTTGTTTATTGGTGACTCTCTGCTCTTTCTGCTGAGGATGGGGATAGGGGAGGGAAGACTAATTATCTCCAGAGAGAGGCTTTAAATGCTATTAGCCAAAAGAACAGGCTTCATCTCCTAACTTGAATGAGTTGAGAGAAATAACACAAAGCACTGGTGGCAAAGATACGAAAATTGAGAGCAGTCCAAATGGTTTCTCTCTGCTGAACCCTGGAAATAGATTTATTATTTCTTTCCCCTGAGCCTTTGGCTGGTTGCAGCTCCTCAGGAGTGAGGGAAAGGGTAAACAGACTGTTAACTTTATTCTTTAGTGTTTGTGCTTTTTGCATACTGATTCCAAGGCACAGCTAGGATTCGCTCACCTACCAGCTTCTGCAGTCGTGATGGGCAATTCATTATCAAGGACTAATTAACCACAGCTGCTGAGTGTCACAGGGCAAAACAAGGTGCATACTGATGAGGTCGATTTGTGCAAGCCTGGCACTTCTGTGCAGTCGGTGCCTTTTGAAACACTTTTAGGAAAGATCATTGGACTTCGGTAAAGTTTACTGCTGTTAGAGGTTTGAACCTTTTCACTGTCAGCTCCAGAAAGCTGCTGCTAAAAGCAGGAATCTCTTGGCTGCCAGTACCTAAAGGTTTTCCCTTAGTTAACCAAGCCCCAAAAGTTAACCCCTTAATTACAGCTGGGTTGCCACAAACTCAGTTGTCTAAAATCCATCAAGATTAATCCCCACCATTGATTTAAACTGTAGACTGCCCCATGTGGGCTTCCTTCATCACCTCACAGTTGTCTGTGGGAAGGGTGAACCTCTCTTAGTGTGTTTTTCTATCCTCAGTTCTCTCCCTTAGCTTTTAAGGGTGCAAGCAAGAAAAATTTGGCCTTAATTGTACAGAAAAGCCTTGATTTGTAAACTTGGATCAAAGTTTGGGAGGCACTGACTTGTTTGGTGTCTGCACAGTGTTCAGTGGTGGGCCATGCTCAGACCTCTCACTGTGTAAACACTGTGTTGCAGAGGGTGACTTAGCAAAAAAAAGAGATTATTGCTGGATGTGGCCTTGAGGCTGGGATCACAAGCTGTGTCTCAGGCTGTGCCCATGGAGGTGAAGCTTCCAGAGGTGTTTATGGATGGGGGATAAAGGCAAAGATTGTTGTCTTCGGAGTATTTGAGCTTTGAACAAAGCATGTCACTGTGCCAGTTTCCAGGGGACTTTGGCTGCAGTCACATGCCTTTGAAGGTTGTGTTCTCTTGACTAATCCTTCTGTCCTACTCAAAATCAAGCCTGGGATGTCTGTCACAGCTGAACTCGCTGCTGTAGGTCGGGGGATCTCAGTTCTCCCTGTGCCTGCTGGAAGGGGGCTTTGGTCAGTGTTATTTCTGTGTTGGCAAGAGCTCCCCTGCAGATGCACTGAAGTGCTGCTGCTGCTGTGTTATCGATTCCTCTCCTCTCCAGAGCTGTCTAAGAGTTTTTGCTGTTTTGCTGCAGTGCCAAGATCTACAGGAAGCAGGTTTGCAGGTACAGCTGACGCCCGCCAGCCTTCGGATCCCAGTGCAGGGGAGACTTACGTGGGCTTGTGCAGGGATAGCAGCAAGGTCAGGAGGATTTGAGCTGGTCTTGGAGCTGTCTTTGCCTCAGGTTCTGTGGGAATGCATTTTTAAAGCTGCAATGCTGACAGTGGAAATCTGTGGATCCCAGGATATCTGCTCTGTGTTCCTGGATGCATGACCTTGTGCTGATGAGGTTATCTTTATCAGCTGGGACTGAGGAGGAGGAGGAGGATAATTACTGAAATAGTGATAAGATGTCAGATTTGTGCTAGTAAATTTGGGCTTTTATTTTTGGCAATATTAAGTTTAGTGTCTGTTGCAAACCAGAAGAAGCAGGAAAAGAGCTGTTACAGAATCATGGAACATACTGAGTGTGAAGGGAACCCATCAGGGTCATGGAGTCCAACTCCTGCTAGATTTGTTCCCTTGCAAAGGGTGTCTGTGTGATGCCAGAGGAGAATGAATAATTGGAAGCAAAGTCTTCTTCACTTAAGTTGGTTGATTAGCAGCAGGTGAGAAGTGGCAGGTTCCCTGTAGGGTCATGGAAGCTTCATTTACCTTGTACTGAGAGTTAAATAAGTGCTTATATCCTGCCTCTGACTTGCTCTGTATCCTGTTCCTCCTACCTGTGGATCAGGGCCAGAGGGGAGCAAGGTCATAGAATTTTTCATCTTGTATTTCCAAATCAGTTTTTAACAGACCCACAATTATGGATGGAAGTGCTGTGATTGCAGGTGTCTGTAAAGGGGATTTCTCCTGGCTCAACTGCATCTTCTTAAAGCAGTATCTGCCTCTGGGTGAAATTGTCAGAGAGTGTGTCCAGTTCTCTTGGCTCATACTGTTTTCCAGCAGTTTTGGAGTTAGTGCTTCAGGCCACCTGGCTTTTCTGTACCTGTTCAGATCAAGGTAAAGACCTGCCAGAGCAGGAAGGAAAACTCTTATCTGGCACTTAACACTGAAAAGTGGGGGTTTGCTATTATTGTTCTGTTTCACTTGTCTTATAAATACAGGATTTTTTCCCCTGACTATGAGGATAAATAGTTTGCAGGGAAGAACTTTCCTGGGCTGAAAGACTTTGCTTATGCAGGGACTGCTCAGTTGCTGATACCTGAAGTCAGGCTGGATTTTTCTGTCCTTCAGCCAGCAGGGCTGTTATTTGGAATTGTTAAGTATCCAGTTTCTCTGGGGGTGTTGGTGGGCTTACACAAAATGCATCTGGAGGAAAGAAAGGGGGGAATTTTCAGGTTGAATTTCTTGAGCCTGCTGTGTGAGGTGTCCTGAATATGCCTCCGTCTGGTCACCTGCAGAAACCTCTGTGAGGGTATCAGGCAGGGGAAGTGGGATGAAGGATTGTTGTGAGGCTGCTGGGTCCCCAAAATCAATGTGGCACTAGTGATTACACTAACCAGTGTTATTCCACATCTGCTTCTAGCCTTCAGTCTGTATTTTAATGACTGTGTTCTCTCTACTTATCAACTGTGAGTCCAGGGAAATTAAGGATGCTCAGGTGGGCAGGAGGCCTGATTTAGCTCCCAGCTATGTTGCTGTCGTGGTGTTTGATGTCAGGCAAGTCACTTTTTCCTTGTTTCATCCTTCTGTCTATCCTCTCCAAAATTACCTGTGGTTAGTGAGGATGTCATCCTCCTGTTTATAGCTAGAGGGACAAATTAATTCATCTCAGCCTTAAGGGCCATAATTAGCAGCCAGGTTCTACTGGTCTAGTCCCATCCTGCTCTGTGTCATATGGTGTGTAGGTGGGCCCTTTAGTAAATAGAGTATGAATAACAGGAGGAAGTGTTTGAGTAGCAGGTATGTTGGGTAAATCCAGCATCAGCTGTGTTCAAGGAATTGTTTCTTGATTTTCACCTTGTCCTGTATTTTGTGAATGTGTAATTTGAAGTTTTAACTCCGCAGTTTTCTAAATTTAAATGTTTATTCAGGTTTCACACCAGGCTTTTCTGTCTGTGGATCATGCTTATTGTGTTAAGTTCTTTTGCAAGGGGGAATTTTTGGGAGCTTTTGCAGTGAAATAGAAAAAAAAAAAGTTTGCCTGGATTCTGCAGTAAATTCCTGCTGCTCTTGGGAAGTGGGATTTATAAAGCTGCTGTGCTGCATTTCAGCATGGAAAGGGAGGTGGAGGAGAAACTACCAGAAATCCATTTCTCCTTTAACATGGAATTGTATAGGTGATACTCTTGCATGGAGAGCAGCAGTCCTTGCATAAGCACTGGATACATTAACATTTCTAACTAGTAAATTTATGGATAATCTCTTCTTTTGGAGGATTTATTTAGATTTGAGAGCATTAGCCTCTGGGAAAATTAAACCTCTTTTAAATCCACTTTGTTCAGAGACTAGACTGAGGAACTGCTGGTAAGCCCTGCCATCTTCCTCCTGCTTTTCTGTGGGCTTGATTGGAATTGCAGTGCAGGGACACAGCTGGTCCAGAGGCATCAGGGCTTTGGTTTCAGGTGCTTTATCCAGTTGTGGCAAAATGGATTTGGAGCCTGTTTGCTGTTCCTGTAAGGGGCATGTGCAGCTTTAAGCACTGCCAAAACCAAGAGAGCCCCTAAAACAACCAGCCCCAAAGGTAAGAAAGATGAAATGCCTGGATAAAGCTGTTTTTCTGCATAATGTCACAGATTTGGGAGGCCGGTGGTGGCTGAAATGTTAGTGTGCTGGGTGCTGCTGTGCCTGCCCAGGCGTACCTTCGTTTCAGGTGGCTGATTCATGGCTCTGTGTATTTAATCATAGTTTCTATAGCAGTGAAATCTTTAACGAGCAGGTGGAGTTTGCTCCGAGTCCGTTGCGGGTTCGCGTGAATGTCACGGCCGATTCACTCCTGTGTTCTTGCTGAGCAGAGTCATTTCATAGGGGGCAAGATTGAAAGCTGTTCTTTGTTTCTGGTGCATGTAATGAGTACTGAAACAGCTCTTTCATTTTAATAGTACTACTATTTTTAATGTTATGTCATGAGCATTGCTTTGTCCTGTCATGTGTGGCTGCACTGCTGAGTAAATGCAGAGTAGGATTCCTTATGCTGATGTGAATGTTTATCTTACTACTTTTTGATTATCATTTAAGATAATTGAACCTGTGATTGTAGACTTCAGTCTCGCTGTGTTCTCCACAAACGCATCCCTCAGGGTTTGATATTACCTGTTGGCTCAAAATGCGACTGTGGTTTGGTCCTGTTGTACTGAAAGCTCAAATTCTTCAATTCTTCAGTATTTCCAAAGTGACTTTGGCGCGGGAAGCAGTTTTCATTCTTAATGCCAGCAGCAAGGGGTTTGATTTGCATCCTTAAGATGATGTGGTGAGTAGTGGTTTTGTGTGGTTTTAGAGCCTCATGCCACCTCGCTCTGGTGTCCTATAAAATCTGTTGTGTTCTTGCACTTGGAGCAGAATGTTGATCCTGGAGAAGGGCACTAGCTGTTGGGTTCCTCAGTGGGATGAGAGTCCTCTGGGATGGCTGACAGTGCTTGGCTTCCAAAAAACCTCGTTTGGAGCTGGTGTTAAGGTTGCTTTTGGGGAAGTGTGACAGTTTAATGTTTGCCTGCATTGATCATACCCTCTTCATCCTTGCCCTCTTTTGAGTGTGAGCGCTTTAAGAGCAAATAAAGCTCCCTCGTCGAAAATTCAGGTTCTGATGTGGCATGTCACTTGCTTGTGACAACTACTTCAGTTGAAACAGGAATCTGTTGGGAATGGATTTGTATCTCCATTAAACAGGAGGGGAATGTGTCCTTTTCCAAGAGTCTGTTGGAGATGTTGGCTGAAAATTGTTGTGTTTAACTCCCTGTGCGTGGGGATCAGCAGCAGCAGGCCGACTTTTGCCCATGTGAATCATGTATGGGGTTAACCTGCTGTTCACAATGCAGCACTAAAGCATTTGGGAATGCAGTGCATGGGGAACTGGGGTGGTGGATGCCAGCACTGCTCAGCTCTGTGGCTGCTATTCCTGTCTCCTCCTTCATAGTGAATAGCTCCTGTTTTATTGTGGGTGTCCCTTGGAGCTGGAAATCAGAGAGGCTTTGCCTATTAGGCAGACTGTGTGCAGGTGAAGTGGAGGTCCTGGTTTATTTGCCATTTCTGTTAGTATTGAAGGCAGGAACACTTTGTTCCCTGCTTTTGATTGTAGCAGTTTGGAGTGCGAGATCTTCCAAGCTTGATTTTGTGAAGCTTTCTCACAGTTGCAGGCTTGATCCTGGAATTTAATGTCTCTACAAGCTCAGTCTTCAAAAGGAATTCTTTCTTGGGAGGCTGTATTTGTGGTGGCTGATAGGAACCTGGCTGAGCTACCTGTAATCACTGTCTAGGTTTGAAGTAGCCCGTAGGGGGTGAAATGTTTGCTGCCTTTCAGCAGAGTGCTTGTCAAATAGTCTCATTCAGTGCACCCAGATTTTTAACAGATGGGACAGATTTCTGTGAGCCTGGGCAACCACTACAATTGCTTTGCAAGGTGAGACATTTCTGTTTTGATGGGTGGGAGAATTAATAACTCTGTGTGATTCATTCCAGTGATGTGTCTGGTTTTGGATCAGATTTGGATTTTTTTGTAAAGGATATTAGCATTTGTCTTCGAAGAAAGGTAAGTTGAAAGGCAAAAGATGACGGAAGCAGTTCCTGAGCTGTTCTGATAGGATGAATGAATCTTGTGGATAGAGATCCCCATACACTTGAGGGGACTGGGAGAATTGTTTTTGGGCAACGTGATCAGAAACTCTTCCCCTTGTGCTTGGGGTGCCAAGAGGGAGAGGGTGGCAGCAGGGCAGTGCAGTGTGGATAGGAGGGCTGTGCCAGCCCACAGCTCTGCCTTAGGTCTGAGGGGACAGGGATTAACCACAGCAGGAACCTGTCCTGGGGGTAGCCAGTTCCTAATGGGAGCGTTCTGCAGATGGCCAGACTTGCTGAACAGCACAGGAGCCACAAGCACGGGAGCAGGGAAGGAGATGTCAGTGTCTGGTGCTGTTGGAGCTCCGTGTGCCCTGCAGGAACAGCCTCTTGTGCTGATTTTGGCTTGGCAAAGGCAGCAGTATCTGAGTATCAGCAGTCTCTGGTGGCCAGGCCTCCATTTGCCCAGAACAGCCCTGTTCCTGCTGTGAATCCAAGGCTGCCCTAAATGCCACCACGCTTGAGGGATTACAGGGCAGGTGCAGCAGGAGTGAGCAAGGCAGAATTCAGGCTCCATTTTAGTGTTTTATTGCCTGCTCTTGGGGCTGTCACTTCCTTTGCAAAGGGGTTATTTTCTTGCTGCAGCATCGCCCTGGACAGAAGTAGGGTGTGCAAGAAAGTGAAAATCTCTGGTGATGACTGAGCTGCTACATGTTAAATTTAATCATCTGGGGACATGTGGGGCAGGTGATGCATTAGTCAGATCTCAGGATGTGACCTGCCAGAGGAGGGAGGCCAGAGAGCTCTCAAAAGCCAGAGAGTGCCTGTGTGTTTTAGCAGATTGCAATTTAAGTGGGCTAGGAGCGAGTCTGAACTGTTTTTGTGGCTGGAGGATTGCTGGTTTATGTCGTGATCCCTAAACAAAACAGCTCTGATGGAGGCAGCCTCTGCCATCAGGCTTTGTGTCTCAGCAGGACAAAGGCTGTGATGGAAAGCAAAGCGGGTGTCTGTGTGCCTGGTGTGTCCATCTGTGCTGGCTGAGGGAGAGCTGGAATTTGGAAATGCTTTTAACTGTGTGGGGGGAGCAGGTGGCTTTTCATCGCAGTGAATTGTTTATTCCGGTGTAGATTGGGGCAGGGTTTTGTTGCTGCCCGTTGTTCCAAGAAGGTGGGAGGAATGAGGGGTAGAAAGCATGGAACTGGTTAAACTGGAATTCCTGGGTAGTGCCTGCCCTTGAGTTGTGATCCGCGAGGTCCTGCTTATTTCAAAACCTAGGGCTGACAAATCCTGGTGCTTTGGGATCGGTTGGTGCTTTAGGTTTTTGCTTCTAAGTGTACTGGAGGAGTTTAAGAATAGTTTTGTAGCAGAGAACTCAAATAATCTTGTAAATATGAGTAAACAACCTTGGTTTGTCACAGATGCTCTGAGATTATGCAGGATAGGTACTCATGGCCTGGTGATCAACCTGGCTCAAACAGCATGGAGAGATAAGGGTGGCACCTTCCCTGTGGTGTTTGCAGTGGAAAAGGGATAGAGAAGTGGGCAGGGTCTGTGATTTCTCGAGCCTGTTTGGTGCTGGGAAGCCTGACTCGATGTCTCCCAAGCCCAGCCCTAGCCCTTGGCTGTGAGGACAGACCCTGCAGCCCTGTGTGGGGCTGCAGCTGTGTAAATATCCAAAAGGGCTGTAGCTGCAGAGCAGGTCCTGTGCATTCACTCCCTTCCCTTATTCTCCAACAACTGCTTGTGGCCCATGTGACAAACAAATTGAGGAACTGAGCTGCATTCAAACCAGCTGCTTCTGCACCAGGCTGGTTTTGGCTGGGGTCAGCTGCTCCATGAGATCTCTGGTTCCTGTGCAGGAAGGGCTGGGAGCTACTGGATGTACCTGGAGTGCTCCTAAGGCACGTCTTGTGGAGGATCCTCTGCTTGTGGACCAGGGGCTCCTCATGCTAGGTATGCAGAGCCAGATCCAGCAGCCTTCCTGTTAATACAGCCCATCCCAAGGCATTTCCTCAGCTCCTGTGCCCTGAGAATGTTTGAGACATTGATGTTTTCTCTAATTTTAAAGTCCTCCCTGTTCCTTGGTGTTATAATGATTCCCTTGATTTAGTTTGCACAGTTGGAGAAGAGCATTTTTTCCTGGCTGCCTTCCTGGCCCAGGTCAGCTAGCCTGCCTGCAGGGCAGGAGGAGAGATTTGTCACTTCAGTTGGGTGTTTTTTCAACCATTGTTACTGTGGAAGGTCCCTTTGTGGCTGGAAAGAAGCCCTGATAGTTTTGTTGAGCTCTTAATGCAGCTAAATGTGTTGGCTGGAAAATGTAATTTCTAATGGAAAGTTAGAGTGGCGATGAGAGACAGAGCTGAAACATTCCTGTTCTTGGGGGAGTTCCAGGAGATTACTATCTTTAAGATTATCCCATTTAAGATTTAATGAAAGATTATTTGGAGGAGTATATCAGACCAAAACCTAAAAGATGAGTGACCATGTGCTGAGCAACATAGTCTAGTGGAAGATGTCTCTGCCTATGGCAGGAAGATTGGAATCAGATGATCTTTAAAGCTCTTCCAACCCAAACCATTCCATGATTGTGTTCCTGTCTGAAAGCATTTGGAAGAGCACTAGGAAAGGCACAACTTGTGCCTAAGATTAAAATCAACTTGTGGCCCAGTAGGTCAGATGGCTGCACTAAGCACCATCCCCAGGCAACCAGTGTTGCTGCTTCATAAACTTTGTGCACAACCGGGAGAACTACAAAAGATTTTTTTTTTTCTTTTTAAGAAAATGTTCTCATTCAGAAGCTTTATGGGCTTATTTTCACAATGGGATGCCTCGCTGCCTGCACTTATGTTATAAAGACTTTGCCAGATCAGTAGTGGGAGTTAATTTCTGTGTTGTCCTAGTTAAAGCCTGGGCACGTTTTTATTAAAGCTGGAGCTTTGCAAGAAAATAATTGCCTGAGGAGGGCTTCTTCAAGGAAATTTGATATCTTAATCAGAAATAATTAGAAATTATGCTAGTGAGTCTGTGGAAAAAAAAAATAAGGCTACAACCGAATTTCAAACTACCTGAACTGCTTGGCAAAATCTGCTTCAAAAGGTGAAATTTAATGCTCCTATAGATTCAGTGCCATAATTTCAGTGTGTCAATTCAGAAAGAGCTTTAATTTCAAACAGATGAGCTGTTCCCAGTTAAAAAGCATTGACTCTGTAAGTTGACAACAACACCTACACAGCATGGGTTTCCTGTATCTCAGATTTTTTCAAGTGGGAACGTTGCATTGCCTTTGTGGAATTTGATTAGAGATGCCTGGTTTATGTGCTGGAACGTGCAGCAGGGAAGGCATGGAGTTTAATCTGATTGCACAAACCCTGTGGGCTGTTTATCCCAGGAAGCAGTTGGGCATTCAGGGTGCTTTGGGAAAGACCCTTATGGCAGGATTGCCAATTCAACTCTGCTGCTGCAGCAGTTTTGGGAGTTCAGGTGAGCTTTCTAACAATTTCATTTTAGTGCTTTGAAAAAGCTCATTCCTCTCACTTTTTAAACAGAGGTGAAAAGAAACACTTTTCAAGCAGGCTCTGTGGTGGCTGAGACTAAAAGTGGCCTCATTCTGGGGAGGAAATGGTGGTTGCAAATGAAATTGTCTATCTAGTCATAATTACAGGGGCATGACCACAGCACTGAACGAGTACTCAGCTGGTAAGTTTTTATTCAAAGTTTGATGAAAATGGAAACCACAAAATGAAGGGAGAGGTGGTTTGAATTTTACCCCAGAAGCCAGAGGTAAATAAGTAACCCTGTTATTTTGTGCCATTTGGGGGTGTGTTACAGAACTGACACAGATGATTATAGCTCAGATAATACCTGCAGCCCACAGTCCTCAGCTGCTCTCGGTAACAGTTGGGTCCAGGATGAGAGGTTTGCTTGGATATATCCAAACAAGCTCATCTGGATCCTCCATGGCAGACAGGCACAAGCAGAGGACTCAGCTCATGTTTGCTTAGCATTCATCAGGTATAAACCATAGAATCCTGAGGTGGTTTGGGTTGGAAGGGACCTCAAAACTTATCCTGTTCCACCCCCTGCCATGGGCAGGAACACCTTTCACTACCCCAGGTTGCCCCAAGCCCCATCCAGCCTGGCCTTGGACACTTCCAGGGATGGGGCAGCCACATGAATTGGAATTCCCTGTGAAGTGTGGTACAAGAATGAGCTGTTGCATGAGCAGGTATTTGCAGACCACAAAGGAGTTTTAATTTCTGACAATTGACTGTTGGTCTTGTGGGCATCCAGAACTTCTTTAATCTCCTGGATTTCATTATATCAAGCAGTTGATCACGGAATAGCCATGCTTTGCTACCTCCTTTGGATCCTCCTACTCCTGTGTCAGCTTCCACAGTAATAAGAGCATGTGTCTTCTGCATGAATGGGCCAATCAGCTTTTATCAAGAAGGTAATTTTGGTCCAAGACAAGCCCTTCAGCCACTTCAAGGGCAGTGAAGAGGGGAGCTGGTTTGCTCTACTCATACTGCAGTTTTTTCTCTGCGTGTATCTGCACCTCCAGAGTGGTGGATCTGCTGTCAGCAGGTCTGGAGGCGAATTAGAAGTGTCTCCCATACTGAGAGCTAAATAGAAATAGCATTTGTCACTGGGGGCTGGTGCAGAAGCTGTGCTGTGTTCATATGTGCCATACTTTCCTATAGGCTACTGGCTTTTTGTTCAAGGTTTGGTGAATATGGCTTCTTCAGTCAAATGAAACACCTGGGAGAGGCTAGAGTGGCTTTTTCAGATTTTGTACGGTCTGTTTCAAATAGAAGTATGGAAGAACTGGCTGTGTTTGGTTTTTGAGATGAATAAAGTGTCCATGTACTACTGTGGAGGCCTACATAAGGTGAAAGTTTCTAGGATATGGAGTATTGCAAGTTTTAATTTGCATTTGAATTGCTTTACAGAAGAGGCATGTATAAACAAAGGGCCTTGTCCAGTGTCCAGCGCTCACTATCCCTGGAGGTGCTCAAGGAACAGCTGGATGTGGCACTCAGCTCTGGTTGACAAGGTGCTGATTGGTCACAGGTTGGACTCAGTGATCCTTGAGATCTTTTCCAACCTCAGAGATTCTTTACTAGAGCAGTAACGATGCAGGGTCTGGAGTCCCACTCCAGTGTTCTGCACAGCATGTCCAGGAGTACTTTTAACATTCACTTTTGCCCAGCTGTTGGAAAAAGCCACTCACCTTCCCCGTGGCACAGCCCTAGAGGCTGCAGCTCCCTTCCCTTTCCAGTTCCTCTCTGGTAACCTTATATTACTGTGCCACCCACAGGCAGCTACTGAGCTGCTGGAAAACATTTGCTGTTTGCATGGGGAGCCACTTATCAAATGTTAAATCTGTGACCAAAAGCCACTGGTTTCATTGACTGTAATATGAACTGTATAGAGGTTTTCAATCCTGATTATTCCAATTTTCTATTTAAATTGCACATAGAGTTGTTATGCTATTGTCTGATTTTTCAATTTCTTCCACAAAACCCATTCCTTGTGCTAAGCAGCTGCTGTGCTCCTCCTCAAAGCCATTGCTTCCCAACGAGTGCAAAAATGCTTGTAGTGTTGGGATCCTTGGAAAGAGAGGGAACTGCTGGGCTGTTAATTAGTGGTGCACCCTGTTAATTGGCATGCTGCCATATTAGGCTGCAGAACAGCTGGGTTTAATCTGTGCTGTTTTACTGAGGAGGAATATTCTGATTTCCCTCCAACTGACCTCTCCACTGCTCAGTGTGTGATTAGTGCAGAACAAACTGGGTCAGCCGAGGCTGCTCAGAGGATTTTGAAACCAGCATTTGTAGTTCCAGCAATTTGCAGAAACCAGCAAATGATGTTCAAACCATATAACTGAAGGACATGGGGAAACCAAGACTTCTAGATGGAGCTGGTTTGTTTTTAGATTGAGTCAGAAAAATATATGAGCTTTTTGGCATCCACTGACTTGGAAAGGGGCTTGTGCATCTCTTCCCCTTTGTACCACTCTGTCCAACAAGAGGTTAATTATACCTTTACACCTTGTCTTGTAATCTGTACTAGGGCATTTGGCATGGTTAATCTATTTAGGCTTTTTAAGAATTTCCCTTGTAATACTTAAACTTCAGTTGTGCACCCGTGCTGTAATCTGTCCTTTGGGAGAATAGTTTGGTGCTGTTGAGGTATTCTGCTTTGTAGAACAGAATTTTAATATTGTTTACTATGCTCTTAATCTCACTGCTGGCAGATAAAATGAGTTTCTTTAGCCCTCCCCCTGAGGGCCTGATGGAGTTTCATGGCCAACAGACCCATGGCATTAGGTGGAGTTATCTCAGCTTTGCAAAAATCCGCTCATCTGCCTTCCTGGAAGGAGTAATTATTGGTGAGAGAATAAAATGTTGATTTTATTTTTGAAATTGCATTTCTAAAAAGGACTGGGCAGCCAGATCCACGGGCTAGTTGGGGAGGGTTTGTAAGTCTGGCCCTTGAGAAACATTTGCAGCTGGGGAGGGTCCTCATGGTTTGGATCAACCATTCGAGTGGAGTTTGGCACAGCAGGGAGGAAGACTCAGGGCGTTCTCTGAGTGATGAAGAGGAGGCTGCTCTGTGCCTGGCTTCCATCACCCAGGCCTTGTTCCTGGTGCCCACCTTTTCTTGTTATGATGGTGAGCTGTTGTGGGCAGCATCAGCCCTTTGCTGGGCTCTGGTCATCTGCCCCAGTGGGAGCCTTGTGGGTGCTGCTGCAGTAATGTAGTTTGTAAAGCAAAGGGCTGAAGTGGCAGAATGAGCGATAATATAATACTTGTTTATTGGCTGCTACTAGCACCATATTAGGTCAAAATGAATAATCATCTGGGAGTTGTCAGGTGAGCTTGTTTAATTTCATGGGTCATGGTCTGTATTAATGCAGGACCATGTTCCTCAAGCTATGGGTGTGTGTTAACCCTTTCCTTTCCCTCCAACTGGTAGATATAGTTCCAAACAGTTAGAAGAGCATCCTTTCTCTCCCCCACATGCGTTTTATTCCAAGGCAGCCCTGGGTTTTGTGTCTCATTACAGTAAAAGCCCTGTAGTAGCTGCCCAGCTGCTGTCGTGCCCCTCTCTGGAATGGTGATTTAGAGCTGAGCCAGCATGGAAACTGCATTTCCATGCCTAAGGCAAGGCTGTTGGCAGCCACTGTGGAGAAGTAAATGTGCCACTTCTGCTTGGAAGAGTTGTCAGTTTTCTAGTTTAGTTGGGAAAAACAAGCAACATTGGCTTAGGTTTTAGCTGGACTTTTGGAAGTGTGCTGTAGTCTTTTGAAGGAAGCTGTTCATGTTACTGGAGGAGATGAGCAGTGAGGACAGAGGGATCCAGCTAATGAGCTTCATTCTGAAGGAAGCTGAATGCTTAATGTTCCAGAGGTCTGGGTAAGGATTGCTGAGAATGAGACCTTGAGGAAAGGGGGAAGCTGTAAAGGGGCATTCAGTGAAGCTCATGGATGTGGATTGCCCAGGGCTGGAACAAACAGCGGCACTTTGGTGTGCAGATTCGTGGTGGTTTGAGCTGGGGCTGTCCAGGTCCTGTCATTCCCAGCCCACTCCTCTGGACAGGCTTGGTGTGCATCTGGGTCAGCTTGGACTGTTCCCAGAGCAGCTGGATCGGTGCTGGTGCAAGGAATGGGTAGGAGGGCATGGGAGGAGGTCCAAAGTCTGGAACTGGGCTGGCTTGTGTTGCTGGGGGAGAATGTGACAGAGCTGGGAAAGACAAAATTCCCTGTGCAGCGGGGAGTGTGTTGAGACTGAAGAAATAGGGTGCAGAACACTCCAGCAAGGCTGTGAAAGAAACTGTCCTTTTCTATTGTGTGTGGATTAGCTGCCTAGCTGGAAAAAAGCCATCACCTTACTGCGGGAGTTCAGAGCCGGGTCAATGGAACAGGAATATATTCTTAGAGTGGTACAGAGAGCTGGAGAAAAAGCTGTGAAGTGTTTGAAGTCTCGAGGCAGACAAAGACCGTGGTTCTGCTGCTGTGGTGGCCAGAGTACCGAGGGGCAGGGGAGAGTCATTTCACACAGCTGTCAGGCCCAGGGAATGTGGGGCACGCAGAGGACATGAATATTCAGAGGAGCTGTGGCATATCATGCTAGAGGAAATAAAAAAAACACATTTTCTCAGAAGTAGATATCTGGGAAACCTGTGCCAGTAGGGGATAAAAGCAAATTTCTGTTCCGTGGAGTGGGTTATCTCAGATATTCTTCCAGAATACAACTTTCCAATTAATTGCTCGTAGTTAGTGCTGGCAGCAGGATCTGCACTGTTTAATCCATTTCTTTGGTGAGAAGTGCCCGTTCCTTGGTGCAGGCCGAGCTCCTGCCTTGGCAGCCTGTGGCGATGCTGCGGGAGCGCGGACTTTGCTCCTTCTTCCTCTACCCTGGCATTGCTTTTTTTTCCCCCGGTGTGCCTTTTGTGCTTGTTCTGTTAAAAAGCAGATATTGTGGGTTTAGTGTGATCCTCCCAGCACAGGTTGAGGTGCTCCCAGCTGTGCTGTCAGGCGGTGACAGATGTCTCCAGTGCGCACAGCGAGTGGCCAGCAGTGACGGCTGCCAGGATTTGAATTCCAGGCACAAATGTGCCCCTCGTAGTGCAGAGCTCAGCACAGCCTGTGCAGCAATGCCCTTGAAAGGCAAATTAAACCCAGCTCCCTGGTGGCTCTGGGGGAGTGGGAGCACTGCTGTCATTTGTGCTGAGGCTCAAGTAGGCCTTGAGGTGGCAGTTTCAGTTTCCCTTCTGCTTTCCTTTTCCAGAAGGGCTTGCTTGAAAGGGCAGGCAGGGGTGGTGGTGGCTCTTCTGCCTTCAGTGAGGGAGCATTCCCTGGCAGGAGATTGGACCAGATGGGGGTCAGGCTCTGCACCTAGGGAGTAAGGGACAGGATAAGAGGAAACAGCCTCAAGTTGTGTCAGGGAGTTTTAGGCTGGATATCAGGGAAAATTTCTTCACCAAAAGGGTTGTCAAGCCATGGCATAGGCTGCTCAGAGCAGTGTTGGAGTCACCATTCCTGGAACTGTTCAAAAACATGTGGATGTGGCACTTGAGGACTTGGGTTAGTGGTTGTCTTGGCAGTGCTGGGTTCATGGTTGGACTCAATCATCTTAGAGGGCTTTTCCAGCCTAAATGATTCTGTAGTTCATTCATTCCAGTCCTTGCAAATGGTGTCCTTGATGCAGCACGTGGATGCACCAAACCATGCATTCAAATGCGTGTGAAAGCTGTATTTTAACAGTGTTAATGGATTAGGCTGTAGGGATTGAGGGTGTTTCCTGAGCAACTTGTGGCTGTTTGCCTCTGAAATCAAAACCTTCTGATGTTCTTGATCCACTCGTTTTCTGCCCAGAAGCCTGTACAGATACTTGTTCTCTAAGCTGTTTAAAGCTGTGATCCCTAGTTGTGTTTTGAGGGTTTAATGGCTCTGTTGAGGTGTTTCCCCCTTCCATTCCAAGAACATCCCTGCAGTGGAATTTGAGCTGCATCAGAGGGAAGTAGCCTGGAGCATGGTTGTCTGATCCGAAGAAGCATTTCCCCCTACACAGCTGAGCAAAGCAAAGCTGAAAAGCCCCACTGGCAGAGCTTCCATGGATGGTGTGTGGTGGTTGTTTCCACTGACACTGCAGCCCTGGAATGCTCAATGCTCTTGAACAAGCTGAGCACGTGCTGCACAGTCAGCAAGTTGTCACGTGAAGATGACGAGCTGGTCTGATGTTAAACTAAAGCCACCAAACTGTGCTTTGCTGCTGGGACCAAAGGTGATGAGTTGGCCTGGGCTTCATGAGGAAAAGTTTAGGCTGAAGCGGGCTATGGCTAAAGGCTGGCTTTGGCTCCTCAGCACTGGAACAGCCTTATTTTGTAGTTCTTCCCCAGTCACCCCATGCTGTTCCTGCTGACACGTCCACTTGTGGTTGTCTAAGTTTGAACTGCAAGATTTTGAGGATAGAACCTCCCCTTTTCTAAAATACTGAGTCTGTTTTTACTGTGCTGCAGAATCTGTCAAAATCAAGACACAGCATGATTTCCCCAAACTTAGTTCCCCTGGTATTTCATTTCAGAACTTTCTCAAGAAAAAAAAGGCTTTTCTACTAAAATCCTGGTTCCTTTTTTTTTTGTCTATCCCCCCCATCCCCCCAGTATGTTCAGAAGTGCCTTGATGCTGTGTGACATCTGAAATACTTCCTGTGCACGTGCTGTGCTGCCTTTGCTAGATAAGCAGTAGGCTGTTCCCTTTTACAGCAGGCACATCCCTTCCTGAAGAGGCAGATGTGGAATGTTTTCCCTGGGAACAAGTATTGCTGCTTTGTAATTATGTCACCTTAATTTTGTTTATCTTTTCTTTCCATCACAGCATGTGTGTGATTGGAAGCTTCTGACGTCTTCAAAGAGGGGTGACAGTGTCACACTCTTCTTAGTTTGGGGCAGGATTTCTGCTCTAGGTTCCCTCCACACTGGTTTTGTGAAGGCTGAGCAGAGCTGATAGAGAAATAAAACTAAATCTGAGCTTTGTTCACACTTGGAATTTTAATTTGTGTGTTGACTTTGTTTCCTGTTTTTGTAGGAATTTCTCTGGACACTAGTGTACAAGAAGAATGGAAGAGAACGCCGGTGAGTACGGTCTTGGATATCTTCCCACAGAGTATGGGCCTGACCTGTCCTCCTTGGTTAAGCATTATAAAGAACCTGATTACTTTAAACTTGGCGTCTTCATTTCAAGTGTAGAAGGTGATTAGAAAATAATGTAGTTTGGCAGATGCATCAGCTGCATTTCTACTGTGGTGTGGACCAGATCTGACTGAAGCTTTGTACATATGGAAGATCTTTTTTGGAATCTCCCATCTGTGAAGCCTGTAATAGTGGTCTCTTGGCTCTCTTGTTTCCAAGTTCTTGAAAACAGGTAACATCCCATTTCTTAATAAGGAAGAGGCCAGAAGCAATGAGCTGATTTGAACAAGGCACGTGGCAAGGCATAAAGGAGGATCTGCTTCTGGTTGTTCCTGTTGTTCTGTATTTATTCCTTTAGGCTGCTCTGGGTTGCAGAAGATACAGGATTTAAAATTTTTTTTTAATGAAAATTTAAATCTCTTGCTTTAGGCAGTGTGTAGTGTTTGCCCTGAAGCAGTCAAATTCATTGCTGGTAGGTTTAACTGATGCAAGGATATCGTTGTAACTAAAACTCACAGATTTTTTGCTTAGAGATTGCCTTGAAGAGCTCTTCCATCTGTTTGCCTAAAATGGCTACAAGAAAGGAGTTAAATGCCCATTTCTCCCTGCCATTGACATGAGATTTGCATGAAAGCTCTTGCCTGCACCGTGGGAAACCAGTATCCATGCAGCATATTGACCTCACATCTTCTGGACTGTGATACTGCATGGTGATTCTAACTTGTAAATAATATTTCTAGGTTATTCTATGCAGTCAGGTGATGCCATCCAGAAAACTTTGGGAATGAGTGTACTTGTGAGCAAGGCAGTGTGCTTGGAGAGGCAGATGAAGGCTGGTTTTTGGCTTTATACAGAGCTGGTGTGTTGGAGCCCAGTGGCCCGGTTAGATCATCTGCAAGCCAAGAGCTCCTGCATAAAAGTATAATGTGCTTATAGTCCTGGTGGCAAGAACTGCTGTGCCCCCTCTTTGTCAGGCTGTAAGGTGCCTTTACATTTAATCTGTGGTGATTGCTTTCCCTTCTGATTTGCTTGTGGCAAACTAATTCCAAAAGATGACTTGTGGAGGAGGTGGAAGGTGGAGTGTGGCACTGGCAGCTGAGGCTGGAGCAGTGCCTGTGGAGGGGGCAGCTCCTGGTCAGCCCTGGGACAGAGCACAGCACAGCAGGGCCATTCTTCAGTCTCTAGAGCTTCAATTACTGAGATGGCTTTGAGCAACATCAAGGCCAGGTTGGATGAGGCTCTGAGCAGCCTGGTCTAGTGGAAGGTGTCCCTGCCACAGCACGAGCTGGAATGAGATATTCAAGGTCCCTCCCATCCCCAGCCATTCTGTGGTTGGTGAGCTCTCCTCATTCACCAGGACTGTGCTGGGACTGCCACCAGCCACCTCTGTTCACATCACAAAGCTTTGTGTCCTTTTTTACGTGCAGTTGAAGCCCATTTTTTGGCTAGATCAGTGAGACACAGAGCTGGAGCCTTTTGAGGTTTCTGAGAGTCCATGTTTTGATGAGTGCTGGTGGCCTGGGATGTGAAAAGCCATATGTTTTGTATGCATTTTGCCAACTTTACTTAGGTTACTTCCCCTTTCCCTCTGAACAACTTGAGTGGTGCCAGTTTAGGATGGAGGATCCATACTGGATCTTTGCAAGCACAGACATCCCCCCAGCTGGTCACGAAGCTTTACCTCCTTAGTGCTGGAAGCCAAGAGCCCTGTATTAAAGACAGAATAAATAGATGGGTCTTTTATTATAATTTCCTTAAAATTCCTTTGCTTTTATGGACAATTCATTCTCCAAGTGCTGCTGAGCTCAGGACTACTGGGTTGATCCCAGAGATGAGGTAAGATGGAGACTGAGCTGAAGTCCAAGTCGGTGCCCTTTGCTCCCTTCAAGCCTGGTGCTTTGGATGCATTGCTGTCCTTCCCTGGTTGGATATTAACTGCACTCACAATGCTGCATGGCTGGGGCTTGTTTGAGCTGCTGTGCTTGGAATGGCCACTGGGAATGCACAGGGAAGCATAAATCCTTTTGAGCTGTCAGGCTTCACCAGCCATGGGTGGGTGGGAGAGCCTCCCTTGGCTGACTGCCCGGGCTAATTAAAAATGAAATTTGCTGTTGTCTTCAGATTTAAATTCATGCTCATCCCTGAGGACGGGTGGAAGCCAGGTCTCCAGGCAGCTGCAGTGAAGTTTCAGAGCTGTCCATACATGGTATTCTAGAACAGGTACGCAGCTTAAAATTTGCTCACAACCCTGCCTTGAGTTAAGTATAGAGAAGAATACTCAGAAACTTCTGGCAAACTTTGGGACATGGCCCTGAGGAAGTGATGGTAGGTTAAGTTGCCACATGTGGCCTTAAACTGAAGGAAGATGGGTTTGGGTTGGAATGTTAGGAAGAAATTCTTCCCTGTGAGGGTGGTGAGGGACTGAAATGGATTTCCCAGAGAAGCTCTGGCTGCCCGATCCTGGAAGTATTTCAGGCCAGTTTGGATGGGGCTTGGAGCAACCTGGTCTAGTGGAAGGTGTCCCTGCCATGGCATAGGGTGGAATTGGATGAGCTTTGAGGTCCCTTCCAACCCAAACCATTCTGGGATTCTATGATTTTACATCAGTTCTCTGCAGTAAATTTGGGGGGGGTGTTGTAGCCAGGGCAGCCTCAGAGGTCTTTGTTTGTCACTAATACTGGACTTTAAACTGAATTCCTTCCCTGTAGGCTGTGCCTGTGTCACTGGCATTTGCTTTAGGAATGTACAGACTGCTGAGGTTGCAGTGGCATGGAGAGGGCTGAGGTTCTGACATGGGGGAATCTGCACTGTTCTGTGAGGGGATGAGAGGTGGTGCAGGTGTTGCAGTGCCACCAGCCCCAAGTGGTCCTGCTGGAGGGACAGTGGTGCCAGTGGGAGGATGGAGATTAGGGAGGGGAACACATGAAATCTAAATATACACGTGCTGCCAGGCCAAGCTTCCTCAAGGTGCCACCTACACAAGTGTTCTGTTGAAGGGAAATCTCTCTGGAATACCTTTCCCTTCTTCAGATCCTTCCTGTGGTGCAGGTGAAGAATCACACTCTATTTTTGGAGCCTGTTTTTGCTGTTCATCTACTGCCTGTCACTACCCAGGCTCCCTCCCAAAGACCACTCATTCACTTTACCATGATCTGAGCTAGGTTTGGAGCTTTTTCTTTGTCAAAGGATTGTGTTCTATCTAGCATTTCATCTGTCTGTAAGTCTGGGAGTGCTAAAAAGCAAAATATTGAAGTGGAAGCCTTGTGCTTGGCAGGGCAAGTCTCACTTACTGCTCATGGTTCCTTGAAAGCTCTGCTGCCCTGTTGGATCAAGCTGAGGTGGAAGCAGACCTGCAGCTTGCTTGCTCAGCAATGAGCAATCATTAATGAACATGCTCAGAGGGAGCATGGAATGCCTTTCCATAGAAAGTGTTTGCTGTTGGGTCCTTTGACCTCCTGCACTGTGCACTCTGTTGACAGTTTCTGCCTGTGCTTACACACTTCTTCTGCAGGTATTCAGATATGAACTTTTAAGTCCCTAAAAGCTCTAAATCTCTGTGGGACAACAATGAAACATTTGAGGAAATTAGTGAAGTAGCCTTTGCACACACAGGCTGTTACCCAAAGCTGCTTTTCTAGAAAGCTCCTGAAGTGCTAAGTTTATGGATGCTTTAAGAATCTTCTGCAGCTACTGCTTTATTCCATACTGACTTTCATCCTCTTTGACTTTCATCCTCTTTATCTCCTGCTGTGCTACTTTTTTCCCAGTTTTTTTCCTCCTAAAAATAGGAAATGCTCTTCAAGTCCTTCACCTTTGTGCAAACAAAGAAGTAATTTGTTTTAGCATCTAAGCTGATGCCTGGGTTACATGCCTCAGAAAGAAACCAGTGTGATATGAATCTGCTGTTTCTGGAGACTTGGACTCCAAGTACAGTCTGAGTAGAGGAGAGAGCTGAAAACATGAATACTTGGTTCTTATCCCACCAGCTCCCATCCTGTTGCTTTTTCCCAGCAGGATGCTTGGCTGGCTGCCTGATTCCCATCTTTAGCCCCAAAAATCAGAGCTCTACCTTCAGATGCTCAGAGATTCTAAACCATTATGGGAACCATTATGGAATCACTGAATGGTTTGGGTTGGGAGGGCCATGGGCACACACTTTCCACTAGACCAGGTTTCTTAATGGCCTGTCCAGCCTGGCCTTGGACACTTGCAGGGATGGGACAGCCACAGCTTCTTTGAGCACTCTGTGCCAGGGCTCACCACCCTCACAGGGAGGCTGTCCCATCCATCCCTCCCTTCTGGCAGTGGGAAGCCATTCCCCTTGTCCTCCCACTCCAGACCCTTGTCCCCAGTCCCTCTCCAGCTCTCCTGCAGCCCCTTTAGGCCCTGGAATGGGCTCTAAGGTCCCAGTTTAAGGCGGGCTGGTGGAGCTGGCAGTCAGTGGCAGCAGTGTGTGCTGGGTTTGATGTGCAGTCAGAGCATTGCAGGGCTGGGAGCTTTGCTGTCCAGCTCAGGTCTGCTGGAGAAGAGCAGTCGCTGTAAGCAGCCAATGGAAATCTCTTCATGATGTCTGTTCCAGAACAAAAGAATGGGTTTTCTTCCAGGAAGACACAGAAGCTGTGATTCCACTCGGATGCTGCACGTTGTGTGTGTGGCAGTAACACAGCTCTGTGTGGTACAGCAGAAGAACCAAAGTGGCCAAAGTGCCTGAGATCAAATCCTTAATTACAGTTGATGTGCACTACCCTGCAAGCAGGTAGAAAGGCAAATTCCTGCTGTTCCTTAGGCAGGTTACCAGAGGCTGGAACTGATCTCACTGGAAAGCATTTGTCTTTTAAATAAGGTGCAGCACAGAGCATTTCCTTACCTACCTGAAAGTATTACTGTAAATAAGTCGAGTGCACTTGACAGGTTAGCAAAATACTTTGAGACATTATCCTGACAGCCTTTTGTTCTTAAATTTGTTCTAGTTCTTAGTGTAATTAATGTGCTGGGTGCTCTCAGGGTGCTTGGGGCACTCCATGGCATGTCAGTGCTGTTTTTCTGCCTGCTGGATTTGCAAGTGGTTCAGCTCAGCCATCCATCTAGTTAGTGTGACATTTCTGAAAATTAATACCCAGTAATTCCTCCCTGAACAACTTGAGGAGGTGTCTGAACTCTAGCTGCCTTTCCCTCCTGAGCTACGAGCCAATGTTTCACAGAGATTATTTGCTGACCTGCCAGAGACCTCGTAATTCTGTGACACCCCATTCTGAGTGACTTTTGAAGGTGGTGTGCTGAGTGGTCTTGTAGTTTGTACCCATATCTCTGGCTAGGGGAAAGCAGAGGTTAATTCTGCTGGTTTTGTGGTTTCTTGGCTCAGCTGTGGATGTGCTGGGATGGAGATGCTTTGGCCTCCGGGCTGGTTGGAGCAGGATAGTGGCAAAGGTTGATGTTGAGTGAGAAATGTCAGTTAGCTGAAGTGCTTCATGACAGAACTGAACAATCTTATTCCTTGTGTGAAGAGATAAGCCCTTGTAGGACATGCAATCAATCCTCTGGGTAATTCAGGGTGACTTGCTATGAAACAGTGAGTGTGGAGTTCCTGTGGCTCAGTAAGTAGGGCATGGAACAGGGCAGTAGGTTTCCAGAGTTTCTAGTTTTCTTTTTTAACTTGCTGGACCTTAAATTCACCTTGCTCCTGGAACATTGCCTGTAAATTCTGTCCAGAGATTTTAGTAGCTGATTTTATTGAGGTAGGGAGTAGAAGAGAGAGGAGTCTGCCTGGAACCAGAGACAAGCAGATTTTGTATAATGTGATTTTTGTTATTACTGTTTCTTCACACAGGAGCAATGTGTCCAGGTTGAGTGGCAAACCTGGCCTTTTAAAAACAAAATACCAAATGTTCTCATTATCTTGCTGCCTTTGTGAGCTGTAAATAGTGTTAGCTGAGCTGTTGGCTGGACAAAGCTACTCCCAGGCCCTCAGGCTGGTCCTGAGGTGCAGTCCCAGTGTGAACATTTGGATGTTGTCACTGCTGACATCACCACTTTATCTGCTTGGCTCTCCTTTGTCTTGGAAAGGAGCCCTGGCTCTGACTGCTGAAGGTGTCTTTTGTATCCTGAAACAAACAAGAAACCAGAGATAGGAGGTAGCTTTTTTACAGGTCAGACCCATCCATCCAGCTGTGTGGAATGAGTGGATAAGCCTTGCTTAGGGAGAACATGGCTCTTCAACCCAGACTGAGTTTATCTCGTTTTGGGAAGCAGAGATTCTAAGATTTCAAAAGGATTTACTGTCTGGGTTATGATAAATTTGTATTCCTTGGCACATGAAGAATAACATTTATAGGAGGTGCTAAATTCCTTGCACAGATCTGTTCATCCTGAGGATGCTCAGGCTGTGCAGGTTCTGAGCTGAGCTTTGCAGATGCAGGCTCTGCCACGGATCCTGCTGTGCATTGGAGCAAGTCTGAAGGCTGTGGAAGGTAGAGCTTTGCACACTGCTGTAACTCAGCTGTGAAGTTTCGTTACCACAGAATCACAGAATCCTTCAGGCTGGAAAAGCTCGCCAAGATCCTCAAGTCCAGCCGTTCCCCCAGCACTGCCACGGCCACCACTGACCCTTGTCCTCCAGTGCCACATCCACGTGGCTTTTAAATCCCAGCAGGGATGGGGGCTGCACCACTGCCCTGGGCAGCTGTGCCAGGGACTGACAACCCTTTGATGAAGAATTTCCTGCAATATCCAGTCTAAACCTTCTCTGGCACAGCTTGACACTGTTTCCTCCTGTCCTGTCCCTTGTTCCTTTGTGAGCAGAGCCTGATCCCCCACGCGGCTGCACCCTCCTGTCAGGAATGTGGGGACAGCGACAAGGTCCCCGCAAGCCTCCTTTTCTGCAGGCTCTGTCAGCTGCTCCAGAGCCATCCCCGGTGCGTTTCCCTCTCGGGACACCCTCCGGAGCCATCCCCGGTGCGTTTCCCTCCCGGGACACCCTCCGGAGCCATCCCCGGTGCGTTTCCCTCCCGGGACACGCTCCGGAGCCATCCCCGGTGCGTTTCCGGGGCCCGCAGAGCTGCGCTGTGGCCGCCAGAGGGCGCGCGGGACCGGCNGAGCCATCCCCGGTGCGTTTCCCTCCCGGGACACCCTCCGGAGCCATCCCCGGTGCGTTTCCCTCTCCGGCCCCTCCGTGTCCAGGCTCGGCCCGCAGGGCCGGGGCCCGCAGAGCTGCGCTGTGGCCGCCAGAGGGCGCGCGGGACCGGCCCGAGACGAGCTGGGGGAGAGGACACGGGGGACGAGGGACGGGACACAGGGGACCTGGGGACAAGAGACGGGACGGGGGACAGGACACAGGGGACCTGGGGACAAGAGACGGGACGGGGGACAGGACACAGGGGACCTGGGGACAAGAGACGGGACGGGGGACACGGGGGACGGGGGACGCTGGGGACGAGGGACAGGACACAGGGGACCTGGGGACAAGAGACGGGACGGGGGACACGGGGGACAGGGGACCTGGGGACAAGAGACGGGACGGGGGGGACGGGGGACGAGGGACAGGACACAGGGGACCTGGGGACAAGGGACGGGACGGCTCCCCACTGGCAGGGCAGGGTTAGCTGCGATGTTGGGAAGGAATCCTTCCCTGTGAGGGTGCTGAGGCCCTGGCACAGGGTGCCCAGAGAAGCTGTGGGTGCCCCATCCCTGCAAGTGTTCAAGGCCAGGCTGGACAGGGCTTGGAGCACCCTGGTCTAGTGAACTGTGGCAGGGAGAGGAGTGAGATGAGTTTGAAGGTCGCTTTCAACTCAAACCGTTCTAGGATTTTGTGAATTGCATTTCTCTAGGAGATTATTCCCCTCCCTCCCCTTTTTTGGGGGGGTAAAAGAGACAAACCATGACGGTGCAGCCAAGCAGTGGCTGTGGCTTTCATAGGCAGTGCAATGGGGTCTGATTTGGCACCATGTTAGGCTCAGTGCCAGCATAACAACGCTGGCCTAATTGGTATAGCACAGCCTCCCACTGCACTTGAAAGGTAGAATTTAACAGTGTTCTGCACTCGGTGAAAAAATCCCCTATAAACACAGGTCCTGGTTCCTGTGCTCTGCTCCCCCTACGCTCGGAAGCAGCTCTGTGTACTGTTTGCTTTGTGTGCTTTCCCTTTCCTTCCCGGCCCCACTGCACCCAGGGACTCGTTTCCAAGGCGAGGTGAGCAGCAAGTCATGGCTTGGCAAGGAAAATCACTCCTGGAGGCTCTGTGGTGATCCCAGCTGGCTGCAGGTCTGCTCTTAGAGAGCTGATCAACCCCCTCTCCCCAGGAAGGCAGAGTTAGGCAGGGATCTGGGGCTGAACCTTGATCTTTGAGAGGACTCTAACCAGCCTTTGTCATGTTTTTTGTTGAAATTCAACCAAAATGATGAAAAACCTGCCCTTCTCCCCTCTAGCTCTTTGGTCTTAACATTAACTCCTGGAAACTGAAGTGGTGATTAGGAAAGTAAACAGGGTCCCTTCCTGCAGGGAAGGCAGGAGTTTGTTCTGCCCGAGCATTGTAGGTTGCAGGGGTTAAGTTACATTTTGCTTTGGGAGAGGAAAGGAAAATCTCTCCAAGTAATTAACTTAAGATGCTGACGCTAATGAAGGGGCTTTCAAGGCTGGGACTGTGGGGGGGTGATGGGAATCCCCTGCTGAATCAATGACATTAGGCTGTAGGAGTGATTCTGCAATTATTAGGCTGAAGTTATGTTGAACATGAAGTTAATCCTGTTATCTCTCAGATACTGAGCAAACTGAGTGCTCTGGATAATTCTAATGGGATTATGTGAGTCAGTCTGGCACCTTTGCCCTGTTCAGGGCTTTTTCTTATGTTCCTTTTCAGGTTAAAGTATTGATCAGGCTTCCTAGAGTTAATGTTGGGAGGTGGTGTCTGGGGCAGTGTGTTGCAGCAGTGCTGGGTTTTTTTGGTTTTTTTTTAATGACTTTGACAATGAACACCCTGTTGCCTTCTGAAGCCATTCACTCCTTTACAGCAAGGATCCATTAAGCCCATCCCTAAAGAGATGTTTAGGGAAAGAACTGAAGAACAAGGACGAGTTCAAAAGGAGATTTCCTTGTGTCACACCTTCCTGGCATCAAGGATCTGCCTTGAGTGAGATGTTGTCATTCTGTGATGGAGACTACTCTGGGCCATCATATTTGCAGAGAATAATTAGTTCTGGTTTGAAAATCGCATTTTGCATCCACGATAGCCTGTGGTGATTGTTCTAAACACAAGTGGGGTGGGGTGCTTAAAAGGGATTATCTCCAGCTTGGTTTTAAGCAGTGGGACAAACTGCAAGGTAACCATTGTGAGGAAAACCCAGGAACCAAAATGATCCTGTAAGGAGGACAGAAGAGCCACAGTGCATGCTCAGTCACTGCTGTGGCCATTTCAGATGGGGTTGTTTTCCTGTTGGGCACAGTCCTCCAGGCTGTGCTGGCCTGACTTCCATGCAGGGTTTGAATGAGCTGGAGCAGTGTTGGTGCTGTCACTGCCAGGTCAAGCTCCAGCAGTGGTGGCAGCAGCTCAGAACAGTGGCTAGAGATGACCACGTACAGTGGAGAGGTGAAGCCCTACACCCCAGTGAGAACTAGAATTTGGGTTTCAAAGTAATGGAAAATGTTTTTCTCTGCTCATTTTCCACTAAACCAGGTCTCTTGGTTTCAGCATCACCAGAGTCTAGAAGTGATACTTTATAACACCCACTAAATGAGCAGATGTTTTTGTGCCAAACCAGAAATCTCCATAATACAGGAAAGTTCTGTTATTAAAGGATAAGTCAGCTTTTTGTTTCCAAGCTTTGATTCTTTTTTTTTTTGGCTGATCTTGTTAAGAACTGCACATTTTTTTGGTGAGGTTTTATTTTTATTCTTTTCTGTTCCCTTGAGGAAGGTGAGAATTGTTTTGGAAGATCCAAGGAGCTCATTTACTGCAGAGAGAGGCTTCAGGGTTGCTAATGACAAAGTGTCTGGGCTGTCTCAAAGAAGGCACCCAGAGGATGTGGGGGCTGGTATAGCCAAGGGCCACCTGGGATTTTGGACCAGTTTAAGTGCCCAGAGGCCAGCCAGCCCTGCTGCTGATAAGGTGACAGATTTAGATGGCATTGCACTAGCCTGTAATTCCAGGGACCTCAGGGGATAATTACCACAGCAAAGGAGTCAGCACCTTCCACAAGCTTTTTGAGATGGGAATTCAGCACAAGAAGAAATCCCTGATTTCAAACCCAAAGTGCACAGAGAAACAGTTTAATATTTGTGTTTATACACCATTATTTTTGTGTACCACGCTGCTGCTGGTGCTCTGCAGACACAGGATGAAGGGAATGAGGTGAAATGAGGAATCTGGGAATGTGTGAAGGGTTGTTCCTGCAAGAGAGGGGAGCAGCTCAGGGAGGAATAGCTTCCTACAAAGTTAGGATTGGCTGTGCCTTCAGAACTGTTGGTGTTATCTCATCTCTTGACGTTTCCTTTAATTATATGAGACGACCTTGACACTGTAAACAATTCCCATGGCATTGTCCCTGCACTGGTGTGAGTCAGTGTGATGCATAAACAGCGCTTGGATTTGGGGAGCCAGGGTCTGTATGGTTTGGGACACAATCATCCTGTCTGATTTTTGTGCTTTCTTCCTGGATGGCTCTTGGTGCCTGTGGCTGCCACCACCTTGTTTTCCCAAATTCTCTTGGTACTGGCAGCAAATAGGAGCATCTGGGACTGGGATTTCAGGATAAGCCTGTGGGGGCAGGTGGAGTGCTCTCATTTTGTTTTCAGCTCCTTTGGGCCTCCATCATTCTCTCCCCAGTTCCAAAGGGGAAGAAGGGGAAGTTACTCAGCATGACCCCAGCACTGCTTTATTCACATTAGCAGCAATGTTTTACTCGTGTTTCTGTCTTCAGCCTGGCTGCTGCTCAGAGGTACCCTGGTGGTTGAGCAAGGGTCAATATTTGGAGTGGAGGTTCACTCCCTGTCTTGCTGATGGCTCTTGTCTGGGTGTGACCTGAGGTCTGGCTGTGCCACTGTTTAGGGTGGCCCATGGTAGATCTATGAAACATAATTTGGGCAGATGCACTTCCTAAGCGTTATCTTGTTCCTTAAATAGAGAATAGAGCTTGTATCAACATGAATCACAGAGTTGATAAACTGGAATGGTTCCTCTTGGAGTTGTCTTCTTGTATTGGGCAAATATTTACCCACATTGTTTCCAAACGCATATTTGTGCAATAGAAGGAGGTCAGACCTGTAATTACCTGTTAGGTTTACTCTGGCAGAAATGGCTTGTAAAAACACAGTACAATGAAAGGAAGCTTTTAAACCTTCTTTCTGTGTGTGAACCTAAAGCCGTGGTTTAAAATTTCAAATTTTGTGAGTGTTTTCAGTTGCAAGGGTACAAAAAGTATTTTCCTTACTGAATTTAAGTGCCCCAAGTGAAACTGATCCAGCTTTTCTTTTAATTCCTGAGCTGTAGCAGGGAATTTGGGTTTCTCTTCCAACTGTATCTGCGGGAGATGATCAGAAGCTGAGGCTGTGTGCCAGACTTGCCTTGCATTTTAATCAGGAGCTCCTCGCCTAGTCAATAATTAAAGCAGAGCAGGTGCGGGAAATTGGGTGTTCCCCAAAAACTAAACCAAGGCTCTTTTGTAAGCTTCCCCGAGCAGAGCCAGGCGAGTGAGGGGTGGTAGGATGCCCTGGCACTGCCTGGCTTGTGCAGTAATTTGGAAAAAATGTAACTTCAGACTGGAGAGCTGGAGGTGTTGAAGGATAATTTGGATTATTGGTGCGGTGCGGTCACTGCAAGCCCGTTGGGTTGGCAGAGCAAAGGTGTTTGCTGCAGTTTCAGCTTTGAGTACGAAGAGCAAATGCATTTACTGAGACTTTTGTGAAACGTTTAAAAGAGGAAACAACTTTTACAGAGGAATCTTGCTGCCTTTCTTTTCAGTTACTGTGTGGGCAGAGGCTTGCAGCTGAAGCTTGACATCTTGAAGGATTAGAGGTAGGAAGAGAAATTTGGGATCATGAGTCTGTAGAGGACCTTGACCTATACACTGAAGACTAACTTATAGTTAAATATAGCCCTACCTCTTAGGGTTAATTTCAATTTAATTTGAATTTAGAGGTTTCATATTTACTGATATTTTTGCTGTTAGCTTGCAGTTTCCGGTGTTGTGCTTAACAGAGTTTGTCCCATTGGTTTTATAAATGGCACAGATGTACTTACTCTGCTGGAGGACTTGTTTATGTTGGATAATGTCTGCACAAAGCTGTAAAGTCTTATGAGTTAGGTTTGTCCTGTAAGGCTGTTTGTGATGGATGTGACTGTGCAGCAGCCACTCTCTGGGAAGAGCACTGTGTGCTGTGCTGGGCCAGCTCTAAAAACTAGCGCTGGGCAGTGCTTTGGAAGGAGGGGAATATATTTTGATTTTCTTCATCCCCATGTTTTGAAGCGGGGAGCCTCAGGTGATATCAGTTTATCCATTTTTCTCTGAGTATCTTGAGTTTTTGCTGCAGGAGAGGGTTAAACAAGAGTTAAACTAAATGCCATTCCTGTTTCTTCTCTAAACAATGCAATAATTAATGTAATTTTCTTCTCCATGTTTTGCTGAATGCGTTCCTTACAATGTAGCTGGAAGTGGCAGATGGGTATCCTGCCTCTTAATGCTTCCCTGTTGGGAATACACTGATGCTTTGCTAATGCCTGATGCTTTGCTGGAATGTATCCTATATGTGTGCTTCCTCTGGCTTCTGACCAGACTTTCTTTTAATGCTGCTTCAAGGTGCTCCAAAAAGTTGTTCATCAGCTTTGGAGTTTCCCTTGCCTCAAGATGGCAAAGCCATGAATCACCATAGTGATCAAATTAGGGTTAGTCAAGTTAGCCAAGATGTGACTGAATCTTTAATTTTGTCAAGATGACATTCCTCAGCATTCCCTCACTAGTAAACAAGAAAATACTTGGCCTGTGTTGTAATTTCAGGGAGTGGTGAGGAGACATTGATGGTGAGGCTTTTCCAGTACTGGCTAAAACTTACTTCCAATGGAAGTTGTATTTCCCTCAGAAAACAAGGCTGGGGGGTATTTTTGCCTTAAGCTCCTCTGGGCTCAAAGCCCAGTTTAGTTTACAATTTTTTAAGCCCATTCCCCGTGACAGTGAAGCAATTCCTTGTGTTCCAGCCACCTGCTGTGACTGCAGGGCTTTCCAGGAGCATGGCCTCACCTTCCCAAAGGTGGGGCTGGAAGTGCTGTCAGTCAGCTCCTTGGCACAGCAATCTCTTCCTCCAGCTGTGCTCCATGGTGGTCAACATCTGGACTGCTGTGGGACATGGCACGCTCACCTTCCCTGAGGCCAGCCCATGGGTGGTGACACCAAGTCCCTGACATGCTGGCCCTGCTGCCCTTTGCTGTCTGAGGTGGAGCACCGTGCTGACTAACTGGGACACGGACTGGAATGCTCTGGGAAATAGGAGTTTCCCTTTTGGAAATGTCACAGGAAGCATGAAGGAAGTCATGTGGTGTAGGAGCAGTTAGCTCCCATTTGTCTCATCAGAGCCATCAAAGTCTGCAGGACACAAACAATGTGATGCTAGCTGCCTTATAAATAACCCATTTTCCACTTCCACAGTGGCTTTTCATTCCATGTAAGGGGAAAGGAAGAGCGTCAGGTTGTGCTCATTTGTTCAGAGTGACTCCTGGTGCCTGCTGCCTGTCCCCCTGCTCCGCTGCCCTCGGTGATGCTGCACACACACAGCCCAGAAGGCCTCATCTCTCAAGGCAGACAGAGCTGTTATGTGTACTTGTAAGATTTTGTCATTTTCTTGTTCTTCCGAAGCTGAAAACAAAAACTGTGGTGAAACCAAGCTGATTAGAGGGCTGGAGCACCCCTCCTGAGAGGAAAGGCTGAGGGAGCTGGGTTGTTCAGCCTGGAGGAGAGAAGCTCTGGGGTGCCCTAATTGTGGCCTCTCAGTACCTGAAGGGAGCCTCAGGAAAGGTGGAGGGAGACCATTTACAAGGGCCTGGAGTGACAGGACAAGGGGGGATGGCTTCAAACTGACTGAGAGTAGGGTTGGATGGGACATCAGAGAGAAATTCTTCCCTGTGAGAGTGGTGAGGGAGTGGAATGGGTTTCCCAGAGAAGCTGTGGCTGCCTCTGCCTGGAAGTGTTCCAGGCCAGGTTGGACAGGGCTTGGAGTAACCTGGTCTAGTGGAAGGTGTCCCTGCTCATGGCATGGTGTGAAATGAGACAGACTTTAAGGTCCCTTCCAACCCAAACCATTCTGTGATTCAGTGAAACGCATTCAGAGTTGTGGTGCTGCCACTTTTTCTCCTCCCTGCCAGCCCTCCTGGTGAGGTGGTCCCTGCATGAGGATTTTAGGGGGTGCATCTCCCGCAGTGAAAGAGCCTTGAAGGCCCTGTAGCTCCTGCTGACTCTCTGGTGATGAGCTCTGAAGGAAAACGCCCAGTACCACTGGTTTTAAATAGCTCCAACGACCGGGATGGGATAATGCTGGAGTCCTTTTTAATGTTCCTGTGGCTGAATCATGGAACACAAATGTCTGAGTCACCGCAGGTGAATGCAGCATTTCATGTCAGTGTGAACCCAAATGTGAGCAACACTGGCTTTATTAGAGGAGCTAATATTGGGCTCATGGCTTTCATTAGATTTTTAAAATGAAACAATCCAGAAGAGTGCCTTTTACAATGTATATAAACAGATTATTCACATGGAAATGCCAGGGGTTTAATGGGATGCTGGGCTGGATGGAGAGGAAATGAAACCTCAGAAGAAGGCCATGTACCCCATGTTTGAGTGTTTACTGCCTGCTTTTTTTTTTTATTTCAGCCATCTGACTCTCCTTAAATCACATAAAATTTTCATGTAACTGGTGTTTCTTCGTTACTGTATTTTAAAGGGAAATGCTGAAGCAGTTTCCCACTTTGCTCTCCTTTAGAAAGCTCTTTGCTATTCCAACTTTTTCATCTTTAAAACGTCATCACCTGTTCCTGAGGAGTAAAACAGTTGCTCTGGTTTCTTCTGGTTGCTGTGCAGCAAGGTCAGATGGCCTTTCTCATTGTTACGGGAATTTGTCACATGGGGTCAGGTTCCTGATTTTAATCCCTTTTATGCTGCAGCAAATTCCTGTATATTTTTGAAAATTGCTTTTCCTTTTTTTCCTGAACTATGATTAAGCTCTGGATGCCTAAAGATTTTCCTGCTTCTGTGTTGTAGGGTGTATAGGGAAACAAGCTGTAGGTTCACAGAAGTCCTAACCCAAATTATAATGATAAATTAAGGAATCCAAATGGACATATTTAAACTTTGGAGATCTTTTATTGTGAGGCAGATGGCTGAGGGGGATGTTTGTTACCTTAACCATCAAGCTGTGACACATGAATAGAAACGAAACTTTTACTTTCCTTTTTAAATTTAAATTTTCCATTGTTAAATTTAAATTACACAAGAAGACACGCTTCCTGGTAACTTTAGTGGAGAGTGGAATTGCATGAAATTGTATTTTTATATTTGGCTAGATGCATATCAACTCAGGCTGTCTTTGAAATTCCCTTTGCTCGGGGTAATGCAGCTCCCACAGCACTTAGAGAACGCTGGCTCATCCCTGACTGCCTTAGTTTGTGTTTAGCTGGCACAGGTAGGCTGTAAATTCCTTCGTCCCATTTTGGGAGGTGAAACCCCTTGGTGTGTCGCTGTGCACGGATTCTCCGAGCCCATCCCTGAGAAAAGCAGTCTGCTCTCCTTCTCCTCGCTCGCAGCTTTTCTCTCCTCTTGCTGGACGGGATGCGAGGAAGGAGCGAGGGGTGTTGATAATTTGGACTGTGCAGCTCAGTGGCTGGATCGGGGCTGGCTGTCTCCTCCCCTTCCTGAGCTTCGCCCTAGCCAGCTCGGCTCTGGAATGACAGGCATTCCTGCGTGAAGGGAGCTGGCACGGACACTTATTTATGAGAAGAATCAAGTGCCCAGCCATGGGGGACAGGGAGAGCAGGACCTGTGCTGGACCATCGCGCGGCGGAGCCGTGGCCTGAGAGTCGGGAGCCGCCTCGCTCGCCAGGCTCTTCCCTCATCCCAAGTGTGGATTTACCGTTCCAAAGGCTTGAAGTGTTCTCAGCGTAGACTTTTCCTCTCTTCCCCTCCCACCTCTTCCCGGAGAGCTGCTCTGAGCAGAATCTCATGGGGCAGCCGCACTTCTCGAGAGCGGTGAATCCAGGTGCTTTTGGTGAGTAATGCAGGGCAGGGGAGAGCGGGGAGCTGTGGGGCTGCAGCAGGGCAGCATTGCAGGTGGAACAGAGGAGTTGGGAGGAGTGGAATGTGGAACTTGTGTAACCTGCGCCAGCTGGGGAGAGAAACCAGAGAAATAACTCCCTTTCCTTCCTTTCTCTTACTGATTTCACATGCAATTGCTGTGCAACGTTCTCTGGTCTTCAGACAGGCTCCAAGCTGCTGTTTTAAGGGATGGCCTCTGGCTGGCACGGATTCAGGGATGCTACCTTTGCAAAGCACTTGGACAGTGGGAAAGTTCACCTGCATGGGGCAGGAGTCAGCCCCAAGAGTGAGCCGGGACCAAAGCCACCAAGAATTGCCTCCTTGTGGTTGATGTCACCCATCTTTTGGGGCAGCTATGGCGCTTTCGGGGGGAGAAGGGCTTGGCAATAATCTCCCTGCTTGTTTTCCCTCTCCAGGGAAATCTCAGCGAGGTATCTCAGTAACAGGCTGGAGAAAACATAACTGTGTTAAGCTCCAGGAGCAGCCCCACTTCCCCAGCACTGTGTGGGGTCAGTGTTGCTCCAGGTCTGTCGTGGGTGCTGTTCCCAGCACTGGGGCTGGGGAGGCACTGGCTGTGAGGAGACTTTCCTCATCCTGCTGTTACCTTTCTCTCATTCCCGCTTGCTGTTAGCTGGCTGGGCTCAGCTGTTCACCCTCATCTGTAAAGTGGAATTTTCTACTTTTTAGAGGCGAAATGGACATTGGCAGACAAAGATCACCCTCAAGATACAGATTATTATTTTCGTTATTTTTCACTTCTATAACTTTGACCCTATCAAGCATTTCTAGGGCTCAGATGAAAACAGTGATTCTCTTCCCCACCACCAGTGTACTCCAGCTAGTCTGGTTCAAGAGTTGCTAAAAATAAAGTGATAGAAAGAGTGGAAGGGAAGTAAAACTTCAGTTGTATTTGTACGGTAGAGATTAACAGCATCTTCTGCTTGGATTTATTCACTGTTAGAAGCTCACCTGGTCAGTCTTGGGTTCTTTCTCTCATCAAACGCCAAGAACAGTGCTAATTTCCAGGGAAGTGGGCTTGGTGTAATGATATTGTGCTTTCTGGAGACTGGGGCCAGCAGACCTGGTGTTTCCTCAACTGCTCATTTGCTCCCTGAAGTCTTTTTTCATGGCACAGCTCTCACAGTTCCTACTGATTAAATCTGGAACTTGAAGAGATGGTTCTTGCATTAACTGTGGCAGGATGCTGTTAAGGAGAGTCCTGTGAAGATTATGGTGATTAGAAACGTACAAAACACAGGGGAGCTGAGGGCTGGGACTCTTTGAGGCTGTTCTGTGCCCACAACCCTTTATTCCTTTAAGGTCAGGATTCACCTCTTCCCTGGACAATTCAGAAAAGCACACACCGAGTTTTTAAAGCTGGTTTAGGAAAGCTTAGAAACATCTACCCAAAGTGCTTTTTGGATACTTTTAACGGCATTTCAATCAGAGAATATTTGCTTTTTGAGTTGTTGCTGTTTGCTGGGAAGCTTCTCTGATTCTTGACTCCTCTGTTGGATGCAGCAGGGCAGGAAAGGAGGCACTTGGTTTGCTCTCCAGCCTGTGCATCCACACTGTGGTGGCAGCAAGAAGGCTTGTGGCAGTGCTTGGGGCTGCAGTGGTCCTGCTGGAGCCATAGGAACCGGGGTATTCCAGCTGGGAGCTGCCTGCTGGGGTGTCCTGTGTGCGTGGCCAAGGTGTGACTATGTGTGGGGTTTGTAACTGACCCCATGGATCCTGGCTGTGCCAGTTTGACCCACTGAGAGCAGTGGTGGAAGTGAAAGCTTCACCCTTTTTAATGGGAATGGCAGCCCCAAGCCTGACAGGATGTTTGGAACAGGTGACACATCACCACAGCCACTTGCTGAGGGTGGGAGAGACCAACTGGGGGTCTCTAGCTCCTTCCACTGAAATGGTTTCTCTGTTTTGGGAAAAAAAAAAAAAAAAGACTGGGGTCACTCAACACCACAAGATGCAGTGGAAAAGGAGCTTTTTCTGCATGAAATTTAACTGCAAGACTTGAGCAAAAACATGTCTGCAGGGGAGGGTTGGAAGGACCAGGTGGCCAGGCAGACCGATAGGGAACTGCATCCCAAGCTGCTTGGCACTGCTGGAGCTTCCTGCCTTCTTGTGTGTTCAGGCTGTGCCAATTTTGTGACGTTTCCCTAGATTATTTCAGTCTAAACATTTTGGGTTAACACAAATCTGCTGTTTTAAACAGCTCAAATTCACCTGCTTGTTTGGATAGAATGAGATCAGAACAGCTTAAATGTTTGGGAGAGTGGATCTGAAATGGCAGGAGGCTCTGGCTGGGAAGCAGCTGGGGCATCACACTGTCCCTGGACCAGCTGCATTCTGAGCTCCAAGTGTTCCAGGCCATCTCCTCTGGGAGCATCAAGCAACGTGCTGAAGTTGCAGCACGTATTTTATTCCTGATTTTTCCTCAACCAGGGCTCTGCTGGAACATGAAGCACAGCATCCAGCTGTCAGGGTGGGCTCTGTGGGGCTCTCCCAGCTCCAGGGTCACATATCCAAAGCATGGACTGCTCCTTCCAGAAGGGTTGAACAAGGTCCTGCTTTTGTGTGGGGTCACTTTAGGGACCTGCCAGCTGGGAATCTCTTGACCTTCTCATGAGGACTCTGCTGGCTTCACCCAGGGCTGTGTGACCTCATTGAACCTTTTCCATGTATTTAAAAAGGGTTTTCCAGCCTGGCACCGTGGTGAGGGTGAGGCTGGTCTCTTGGACACAGCCTTGCTGCTGGGTCAGCTCGGGTGAAGGCATCAGATTCATGATGCTTCCCACCCTTCCCTCGAAGTCTGGTTCCTCTTTTTTTGCCCTGTTTCATTCCCCTAGCAGGGTGCTGTGGTTCCTTCCTGGTTTCCCAGTGCATGACTCGGATAAGGAAGGGTTTCCCCCTTGCATTGCAAAGCAGCTTAAGGACCCTCCTGTACCTTGTAGAGCAGAGCAGGAGGAGGCAGAGCCTCAGCAAGGTGGGTTCTCTGCCTTCACAGGGAAGAGATGTCCCTTCTGCAGCATTTCATGGAGATCTGAGCTGGAAATGGGCTGTGAATGGAAGGGAAGGTCCATTTTGGAGGGAGTGTGAGCACTATCTAATGTGAACAATCACTGAACAATAAGGTTATTTGAATGCAGATCTGTAAATCTCACCTCCAGCTGCTGATCCACCTGCTCATTAGTCCTTAGTGTCATAATTGCTTCACAACAGACTGCTTTACATGTCTATGTCCCTGTGGTAATTTGGGATGGGAAAAGGAAGAGTGCTGTGGAAGGGGTTGGAGAGGCTCTCCTGTCATCTGCACCACAGGACAGAATGAATCCCAGTGGGGATCAGGGAAGGAATTGCTTCCCTGGCTTCGGTGTGAGCAGTGGGCTGGAATGGTCTCAGAATGTTTAGTAACATGTCAAGTTTTATTCTACACAGAGCAAAAGGGTGGTGGAAATGATTTGGACAGTTTTGTGTTCTAGCATGCGTGTCTCCCCCTCTTGCCTGGCTGCTTTTGGGCATGGAGCTGATTATAAACCAACGAAACCAAGTGATTCCGTGTTGGACAGCACCTGACTCTCAGCAGGAACAGTTGTAACACCACCGAGGGAGCAGTGAGGCAGAGAAGCAGGACCAGGTGCTTTGCTCTTGATGTGAAGGTCTTGTGAAACCTCCTGTGTTCACCTGCGTGGTTGCAGCTCTGGCAGTGGAACTCCACCCTGGGAAGGTATTTGCTCTGACAGCCGGACCTGGGCTGCAGGAGCTGCTGGAAGACGTTCTGGCAGGAGTAGTCACATGTGGGTTCTCCCCACCCTCTCTGCTCTTCGCTGCTCCTCCTTTGGAGGTACCAGGTGTCTCCTGCAGTTTCGGCTGGTCCTTTCATGTCCTGTGCTCCTCCCTGGCTGTTCAGATGGGACTGTGGCAGAGGAATGCTTGTCGTTCTCCTTCTAACTGGAAATGGAGACATTCCAGGGTGCTGAGGGCTCTTCATTAATCCCTGGACCTGGTGGTTGAGTTTTCTTTTAATAACTTACTTCGCTTAGGGCAGCACTTTGACATCTTGGGTGGTAGGCAGCACATAAGTGACATTCCTCAGAGCAGCTCAGGGAAGGGGTTGATATAAGGCAAGCTTGGTACTGCTGCCTTCAGCATTGTTCTCCTTGGAAAGGTGAGGGAGATGCCTTTGATGACACTTGGTCTTCAGATTCCGTCTACAGCCTGTGCTTGGCAAGTGCTCGTGCCTGCCTGGTGAAGTTTGGCAATGCTCTGTTGAGCACAGTGAATACTGCTTGTTAAAATTGCACGTACAACTCCAGGGCTAATGCTCTGGTCTCTGAAGAAAGTGCCTCTAAACATGCAGACAATTCCTCTTGGGTTTCTGGGAGCTCCAAATGCCTTTCTGCCCCCCTCGCCTGCTCCCCCACTTCCATCCACCCTCCCTCCAACCCTGCAGAAAATCACAGATCAGTGCTGCCATGGTGGATGTTATTTTCCACCCAATTGCTCTCCTGTTATGAAGTCAGGGTTGTTGTTGTTTTTTTTTTTTTTTAATTTAAAAGCATCTCAGATGATTAATTGATCTTGCTTTTTCAAACAAATGTTGGCTGACATCAGCTTTTGATTGGTTCAGAGTGAGGGACTTTCTGTTACGGGACTGATTTAAACAAAAGTACAACCAACAGGTGAACAGTGGCTCAAACACCCTCCAGCTTCCCTCTGTTGTTCTTCTCTTCCCTGTGTTTCAGTGGTCTTCCATTCTGTTTGTGCTCAGACTGGAAAAGTGGGGTCTGTCAGTCCTGCAGTGCCACAGTGGTGGCCTGTCCCCAGCCCCGTGGCCTGAGGCTGCTCAGGAGACCATGGCTGTGGCTACCCATGCTTCACACTTTCTGGGATCTGAGCTCTCCTGCTGGGAAGCACTACAGGGTTGCAGGTAGAGCTGCATCAAACAATTTTTTTGGTGGGGTTTTTCTTTTCCCCTCTGTCCTGAACATGTTCTTCCCTATGCTGACAAGAATCTGCTTTTTCACATCAGGGCCTGTATCCTCAGAGGAGGTTTGTAGGATACAGAGGATATGTCATTAGCTCTCTGTCCTATGTGTGAAGTGGCTTTCTCCTAAAATCTTTTTCCCAATCTCTTCGTCTCAGGAGATGGGATTCTTGGCTGAACTTTCCTGTTACCTATGGGGCATTGCCTGTTCTGCAGGCATGTTACACAGGCTTGTCTGAAGTTGACTGAAAGGTCCCAGCTCCACAATGTCTTTGGGAGGCTCCAAGAGAAGACACCTGAGTGCGGTTTGTACCAGGACACTGCAGCCTGCTGGGCGTGGTGGGGCTGCAGCACATCTCTCTCTCTTCTCCGTGGGTTTTTTCCATGGAGCTCTGCAGTGCTCCTGTCTCTAGTGCTGAAGCTGAGGGATTCTGGCTCTGGAAATCCTGCCATGGAGTGGGCACCAGCTGGCTTCACTTAGCACGTGCACACTGATTTATTTTTTTTGCAGGCAGTGCTAGATTCTGTTCATTGTAAGTGCTCCTCTGTGTTCCATCAAATACCCCAAAACGGCAACATCAGGCAAGGCAGGATCAACAGTCCCCAGATTAGTGTTTTGTGCTCTGGTTCTGCTTCAAAAGTGTTTTTTTTTCAGTTGGGGTGGTTTCTTTTTTGGTTTGGTTTTTTCACATGTCCCTTCCCGCCTCCGTGTCCTTCTTGTGCTGTTCTCCAGAGACTCCTGTGCAGTAGGTGGAGCACAGGCCTGTATTGTGTCGCTTTCCTGTGGAGTTGTTGCTCTTGGCCAGCTTTGCTGCCCTTATTTACAGAAGGAAAATCAGAGAGGGGAAAATGTAGCACATCCAGCTGCTGGAATGGGTCTGGTGATTTTGGGGTGCGGACGGTTCTGAATGTCAGCTCAGTGGGCTGGAAGGTGCTTGTGGTCATGTAATGACTTGTGTCCAGCACCAGTTGCTTCCAAATGAAGATGAGAAAATGTAGGAAAGTGGTTTGTGTTCATGGGTAAAGCTGTGACACTGCAAAATTAAATTAATATTGTGGCTGAGGGAACTGGGGGGTCTCAGCCTGGAGTAAAGGAGGCTCAGGGGGGTCCTTCTCATTCTCTCCAACTCCCTGACAGGCAGGTGCAGACAGGTGAGGTCAGGCTCTGCCCCTGGAGAACAAGGAGCAGAAGAGGAGGAAACAGCATCAAGTTGTGCCAGAGGAAGTTCAGGTTGGACATCAGGAGGAATTTATTAATTTAAAGAGTTGTCAGTCCCTGACACAGTCTGTCCAGGGCAGTGGTGGAATCCCCATCCCTGAAGGTGACCAAGGAACAACTGGACTTGACACTCAGTGCTTTGGGCTGCTGACAGGGTTGTTCACAGATTGGATTCAACAGTCTTGGAGGTCTTTTCCAGCCTTAATGATTCTGGGGTTCTGTAATCTTTGTCTCATCAGGAAGGCCCTTACCAGTTTCCCTTTGCCCTGTTTATCTTGAGAAGCCCACTCGTGTCTCCCCAAGCTGGTGTGAGGGCTCAGTGGAGCCACAGACAGAGTCTTCTTCCCTTTTCTGCATGAACGTGTGCCACCATTCCCCGTGTGGAGTTGGTTGGTGGGAGACGAGAGCTGTTATCTGCAGCACAGAAGTAATTCTTTATTCTTTTCCTTCTTTTCTGTGCAGCTGAAGAGGTGGATCACGCCCCAGGTGATGCCAGCATGGGGGTAGATGTTTTGGAATCAGGTGACACCACACCTCCTACAAAGAGGAAAAGCAAGTTCTCAAGCTTTGGCAAGATTTTCAAACCCTGGAAGTGGAGGAAAAAGAAAAGCAGTGACAAATTCAAGGAGACTTCAGAAGGTAAAGTAACAGTGTCTGGGTGGGTGTCCCTTCCTCCATCCTTCTGAGAAGGGCTTGCTGCCACGAGCCTGAGTGCTGACATGTGCAAGAAGCAAAATAGGACTTGGGTGATGGGCTGGCAACTGCAATCTCTCCAGAAACACCTTGCTGAGGAGCTGTACTTCCAGACAGATGAATTCCTTTCTTTCAAGGAAGCTCCCCAAGCAGCTGTGGGGAGGGAGGGTTTGCTCCATGATCAGCAGTGCAGTGTGAAATGCAGGTCTGAACATGCAGCTCCTTCTCTCTCTTAATCCATGCAAAACCACTGAAATTGGAAGCCCTTTTATTTCCTCTAGAGAATCTCTTTAAAAGAAAAAAAAATCTTCTTGAACTTCAAGCTTGCCCTGTTTTCTGAGTGCTTTTTTTTCAATTTAATATCAGTTTTAGAACGAAAGATTTCTATGCGAAAGCCAAGAGAGGAGCTGGTAAAAAGAGGGGTTCTGTTGGAAGAGCCTGAGCAGGGTGAGTCTGCAAATGAACTTCTGTCTGTGTCTGTGTGGCTGATCTTCTCTGGCCAAACCTCACCCTTGGGAGACAAATTTAAGGGCTTTCTGCTGAAGTGATTCCTGTCTGCCTTACCCTTTTCAATGCTCTCTCTTGTCTGTTTTCCCCCCTGGGAGGCAGGCAGCCTGCTCAGGGAGGACGATGGTGCTGAGGAAGTGCAATGCCTGTCTGGGACACCTTCCTGCAGGGAGGGAGGCTGTGCTGTGGTCACCTCCCATCCTGTCCTTCTCTGTGTTCTGCTCCAGTTACCTTGTGCTGTCCTGCCAGCCTCTGCTGTCACACTGTCACTCACCATCTCCTGCTGATCCAAATGGGAGAGGTACTGCCCCTGGGGCTTAGGCTGGGAGAAGAATCAGAAATTGATGAATTCTGAGCTGCTTGGGTAGGGGCATATCTTCCAAGAGATGCTTCATGGTATGGTGTCATAGTCACCACTAGGCTTATTAAAGTTTGTGCTACTGTCTAAGGAAGTCTTATCCCCTTTTCTTTCATCGTTGATGTCTCCAAGTTGGGATCATGCTGCCAAAATAAGCTGTCAGATCACCATCCAGTCACCTGGCTGGGATTTATGTGATGTGGAAAAGTGGTGAGGAAAGCTGGATCATACTGTTCCTGTCTCCCGTGTTGAAGACTTTGGATAACCAGAGGCAGTTGCTGAGTTGCTGCCATAAAAATCTCGGTCTCATCCCTTGAGTTTCAGCCCTGGCTGGGGAGGAAACTCCCTCTTGTTGCTGTTTGTGCCTGCTGCATTTCAGGGAAGGGCAGTGAGCGAGGCAGCGCCGTCCACCAGCTCCTCACAGGAACCGAGGATTTTCTTGTGGAAAAGAAATCCTGGGAAGCTTCTGAATAACGCCAGGTTAGGGAAGGGAAGGTAGTACTTTGGAGGGAGAAGAAAGGTGAGGAGGGCAGTGGAATAAATTATCAAAAATCAGAACAGCAGAGTGTGCCGGGGTCTAGAACCTGGAGAGCATGGATGCCACACACTCCAGTTCCTTCAGAGAGGGCAGACTGAATTGAAAAGGATTTTTAATCAAATGATTGATGTATTTATTCAAGTTTTCTTGAGTTGAAAATCAGTCCAAATGGGCAATTTCCCCATAGAGGTGGATGCTGAGTCTTTTTTTGAGAGTAATACTGTTAAAAATTTGTCCTGTCAGGGCAATTACTGAGAATGATGGAGTATTTCCTCATGGGGACTAGGAGTTTCAGGACCCTCAAAAGCATGGGTTGGATTGGATGGTTTTTTTCCCAAAAAGAGGTCTTGCTTTTAACACTGGGAACCTCCATGCTAGAATTTATAAAAGCAGAAATAGTCAAAGTGAGCTACATAAAATTCTAGAGCTGTGTCATTATACCCGATTAAAACAAAAGTAAAGTGAGGAAATCTGCCTTGCTGATGTTTTGGGTTGAGCAGTGTTTTTTGTACCAAATTCAGGGTAGAAACAAGGAAAACAGAGGTGCTTCCACTAATCCGAAGACTTTATGAAAGTCTATTATTGCATGTGCAGTAGATGACCTGGCTCACACTGGAATCTGCATTGCAGCAGGGAATTGGTGCCTGCTCCGTGATGGAGGGTGGATGCAAAAGCTGCTGGAGATTTATGAGTTCAGTTACAGCTTCCTTGTGCTGCAGCACAGCACTGGGCACACTAATCAGTAACGCAAGAGCAGGACAGGGAGAAGAAAAACCCTTGATAGCATACAGTACTGTGTGATTTACTCATTGCTAATGAAATCAAGGGCTCTCAGCTCCAGCTGGTTGGGTTGCTGTGCTGTCCTGTGCAGAAGGTGGCTAAAGATCAGCTGTTTCAGAAGCCAGAAAGAAGTTGGTGTGGCTCCATGGTGGTTGAGTCAGCTCTTCTCCCCTGCCTTCTGAGTGTTTTCTCTTTGCCTCTCTCTCCTCCCGTCCCCTTGCAGATGGTGAAGAGCCAGAGAAGCTGAACCCACCTGCACTGAAGAATGGCCACACTGTCCCCATTGGGGGCCCTGGGGTCTGTAACCTGCCCAGCCAGGAGGAGGAGGCCACAAAGCCATCCAGCCTTAGGAAGCCTATTCCAGTGGAGGAGCCAAAGAAGAGGCAGGGTAAGAAAGCAGATGTGTGCAAAATCAGGGCTTCATGTTCTCCTGTAACCAATTGTGAATTCTCATCTGATCCTTCCCACCCTCAGTAGGCCCTCTGGTGCCTTAAACTGAGCTGCCTCCCTTTGCAGGCTCCTCCAGCAGCCACCCTGGGCCTGAACTGGAACCACCTCAGGAGCCACATGTTCCCAGACAACCTCTGCTTCCTCCAAAAAGACCTCCCTCCACTTCCCAGGAGGCAAATGAAGTACAGGCAAAGGATCCAACGCCTGCCAGCAGCAGTGCAAGAACTGCCCCCTTCAGCACAGCCCCCACGGCAGCAAAGACAGTCAATTCCACAGCTGCCCCTTCCCCAGCCCCCAGGACTCTGCTCCCTGCTCCTGCCAGTGCCAACACTACTGCTCCCACCAGTACAACCAGCACAGCTCCTGCCAAACAGCCTCCCGTCCCTCCTCCCAAACCCGTCAACAGAAACAGCAACTCACTAATAGGTAAGTGACCCCATGAGCTGTTCTTTGTACCCTGAGATGTTCTGGAGCCACTGCTCCAAGACTCTTCCCTTCATGAGGAAAGATATTTAGTTGCATCAGAATGTCTGACCATCTTTCCTGAAAACAGCCGAGTTTGGACTCAGATCTGCCAGTGTTTACTGGAGTCTTCTGCCATGAGCTATCCAGTCTGTTCCCAACAGCTACCTGCAGGAAGGAATCCCTGCCTGCCTGTTCTCTGTCAACTCTAAGACAGTGTCTGAATGCTGATGCTTCACTGGGGGCTGGGATTCCTCTGGGATTGGGGAATGGTGGATGAGGTTTTGTGGTTAGTGACAATTCCTTCTTTCAGCTGCTTTTGAGGAAAAAAAAGCCAAACAATCCCAAAGAAACAAACCCAAAAAAATCCACATCACACCAAACAATATCTGGTGTGGCTGTCACTGCCAGGCCATGTGGTTTCCACTTAGGGCAGAGACCAGGAGCTGGCAGGGATAATTCACACTTCCCTGGTTATACTCAGGCACCTCCTCTAAGGTCTGTAGCTTGGCTACTGACATAGGAGTCTTGTCCCTATGTCTTGTCCTATGGATAAATCAGCTCAATTGTAATTTGAACTGAATCTTCCCATTTAGAGAATTAAACGTTTTTATCTCTGTAATTCTTCTAAGCAGAAGATTTGGCGAGAGTTTCTTAAAGCTCATTTAATCTCTGTTTGCTGTGGGAGTTCTGGGGATCTTAAAGATGCAATTTTGAGAGTTGGAATTACTTCCATGCAGTGATGGCCCGTTGGCATTTCAGGCAGTTCTTTCACAGACACCTCCTAATGTTTGGACAGGGTTAGCAGAGGTTAGCACAGATCAGGAGGGAGGCTCCTGGGAAGATCAATCTGACAGGTCTGCACTGTTATCACAGAAACTGGAGGTGTTACCCAGGTGTGGTTTGGAAGGCAGTGCTGAATGTGCAAGTTGCCATCTGAAATAGCCTGGGCCAGTGCTTTCAGTGTGGACGGATGGCTCTGCTCTGCTTGGGGCTCACCTTGCTCTGGCAGGTTTTGCAAGTGACCTTGGTATGGTATTAACAACCCCTGTGTGCCAGACCAGCTTGATTAGCCTGACCATGCTTGAGCACTCCATGAAATACCTTCTTGTTTTCTTTAAGCTGCTTGCACACACTGCAGGTGGCATTTGAAATGCCCCAGCTCTAATTGCAGGAGGTACTTGTGGAACAAAAAATGTGTCTGGAAACAGCAGTGTATCCAAAGTGTTTAGAGCCATCCTGCCTCTTCCCAACAGCATGGGCTGGGCTGGGCTGGGAGCACCTGCGGGGTGTGCAGGGGAGGAGAGAACCAGCAGTTCTCTTTTGTGCCCTGGGTGTGAATGCAGATGTAGAGGAGCCTCCACAGCCCTCAGGTCTGGCATGATGCAGCTGGAGCTGCAGTGCTGCTGTGTGAGCCTTGTGTTGTCACTGTTGTTGAACAGCAGGAGTGGAATTGGCTTTGTGAGCTCTCCAGGGGTCTTTGGTGCCTGCTCTGACTGCAGGGGTGTCCTTCTGTTACAGCCTGAGGCCTGGGAGGGAGTTACTGTGCAGCTCACCCCTTTGTCTGTCCCCAAGATGCTGAGCAGTCCTGGTGTCTCAAGCAGCAGCTTCTTTCTGCCAGCTCCTTGCTGCCTTTAAAATTTTGCTCTTACCCAGAGGTGCCTCAAGCCTGGTCCTGGCACTGCTCAGGAGACACTGGAGTCCCTTGGGCGGGAGCTGAGGGCACTCTGTGTTTTGCACAATCTGGCCCTTAATCTACAAGGGGAAAGTCTAAAAATGCTAAACATCTCACAAATGTGCCCACCTCTCTCCAGTTATGCAGCCTTATCTCAGGAAACTCTCCCACTTGCAGCACCCTCTTGTGGTGTCTGCACCGCGGATTCCCCGCTCTGTTCTGGAGGCATCCGTGTGTCACCCTCACCCGCTCCAGGGAAATGTGTAGCAAGTCTGAGCCGCTTTAGGCAAAGCCTCTACAAGGCCCAGAAGCCATGGATACATGGGTGTTAAAAGCTGCAGACTCCTAAAGCAACAGCAGTCTTTACTGGTGCAGTTTCCCTGGGAACAGAGGGGGGTTTGAGAATCCTGTGACTGCCCACTGCAGGCATTTTTCATGTCTCTGTTTCTTCCTCTCTTCTCCATCAAACAGCAAATATTTAAGACTAAAGGCTTTAGGTATTTTTCAAAGTTTTTCTAGTTACTTTGTAGGGGCAGATGAGTTTATATGGGGCTTAAGGAACAGAGTTCAGAGGGAGTAAAGCAGAACCTCATCCTGAGGAGTTACTGGCAGTGAGGTGTACTTGGGCTGGGTCTGATGAATGAACACAAGGGGGGGAGCACACTGCTGCCTGCAGCTTTACTGATTTTTGCCTCTGGGCAAAAAATAAGACTTTAGGACTTTTTGAGTCTTACCAAGAAGGTTTTTAATGTGCAGGGGAGCCGTTAACACAACTGGATGTCTTGGATTCCTTTTATGCTGTAAATACAACCATAAAGTGCCCACATAACTGCATTCTTGGGCTGGCTCCTGTGCTGTCTTTCAAGGGCTGGTGTCATTTCTCTCTCTCTGAAGCAGCAGGATGCACAAACCTGTCTCAGCCTGCTTGGTTTTGGCTGCTCTCCCAAGTCTTACCTTTGCTGCTGGAAGGGCAAACTAGGGCCTTGTAACCTGGCTATTTCTGGTATGATACTCCAGTAAAAAGTAGCAGAGAATGCTTAGTCCAAGGCTCTGAGTGCATTGCCATGCTTTTTCCACACTGGTGAAGGTTACCTGGAAAATACCCCATTAAACATTGTGGCTTTTGTGGTTTTTATTTCAGCTGAACTTTCCCAAGTAATGACCAGTGGTACAGCCTTGTCCAAGCCTTCCCCTCCTCTCCCTCCAAAGAGAGGCCTCCTGCCTAACAACACATCAGAGGCTGTCAGCTCTAAGCTCCCAAATGACAGGACAGTGCCATCGAGTCGCCCTGCACCGGTTCCACTGCACGTGACCTCAGCTTATCCACCCCCTTCGCCCTCGCCACCGCTGCCCACCCACGTACCCCCTGAACCTCCACGTGTGGCCCTGCCCACCTCCACCCCTGTCCTAGACCCGCCCTGCTCCCTGGACCTGCCCAAGGAGACTCCTCCTCCTCCTCCTGAAGACTTCAGGTCCATGGACGTGTCGAAGAGGACGGCAGAACAAGGGTTTGGTGACCCCCATGTGCTGCCTCGCCTGCCCCAAATCCCACTGCACATTCGTATCCAGCAGGCTCTGGCCAGCCCTCTGCCTGTCACCCCACCTCCCGAGGGCTCCCACAGGGCTCACTCGTTGCTCTTTGAGAACGATGGTTTTGGAGAAGACAACAGCACCCTGGGCAGGACGAGATCCCTGCCTGTCACCATTGAGATGCTCAAAGTGTGAGTACCTCCTTGTAAGTGTGCTGGCTCTCCCAGCTCCTGCAGCACTGCGATGGTGGGGATGGCTCTGGGCAGGGCTTAGGTCTCTGCTGAAACCATTTTCCCTGTTGGCTAAATCTGTGTTTCAGGCTCTTAAGAGCCAGAGCATCTTCCCCATGAAATTACCCTGGCTTTGGGATTTTATTGCTCACAAAGGAAAATGGGTTCCAGACTACAAACACAGGCTGATGCCAGGAATCCAGGCCTGGACTGTCTGTAACTGCACCAAGACCAAACAAGGTCCTGGATTCCATCCATGGCCTTCCTTAGCCTTTCATTTTGCTAAACATAAGTGGGAAAAGGACTGTCTTGTGTTACAGCAGAGCTGAATCTCCAAGTTGCAAAGCAGTGGGGTCAGAGGGTGGTTTGGTTCTGCAGAACCTGCCCCTGTCATTTCCTTGGCCAGAGCTCCCTGTGCTTTGAAGAGAGGGGACAGTGCAGGATCCTGCAGTGGCTCTTGCACCTCTGGTTTCTGGGCTTCCCTGAGGAGAGCTAAGGTTGTATTGATTCTAGGGATATTCTGCAGGCCCTGTGCCAAGTGTTCAGAGGTGTAACAGCGTGCTTCTCGTTAGTCCAGACGATGAGGAAGAGGAAGATGATGACCAGGAAGAGGAACAGAATTCAGCTCCTCGTGTGTATATTGGAGATGTGCCATCTGTCACAGTCATCCCCAAACTGGTACCCCAGGTCCTCCCAGAGGAGCAGGAAGGAGACGAAGGGATGAGCGACTCTGACTCGGAGGGGCCCATCCTGTATAAAGATGATGAGGATGAGGAAGAAGATGAAAGCCATAACAGTAAGGCTTTGGCATTGCAGGTGGCATTTTTATTGCTCTGCTGAACTCGTGCCTGGCTGCACTGAGATCTGTATCAAAGCTCTGGTTCCCACAGCGCTTCAGAGCAGCTGGTTCTTGGTTGCATGATGTAGCACGTCCTCTGCCTTGCTTTTTCCAAGGCTCTGCAGCCAAATCTGTGCAGTCACCTGCTGAGTGCACCCCTTCAGTTGCAGATGGCTCCTGTGACAGCCTGTGCTGTCCCAGCCCCTCAGGTAGGACAGCCTTAGATGAGCACGTGGTGTCACACAAAAAGTGCTGGCTGCTGCTGCTGTGCAGTGAGTGCAGAGCTTGGGAAGAGCAAGGAGAGCACAACTCCCAGGGGCACAGGGCTGGGATTGCTGTGGCAGGCTCGGTAGCCTTGAGCTGCATCCTGTTGCTCTCCCTCCCCACAGGCACACTGGCCAACAAAGTGAAGAGGAAAGACACGCTGGCTATAAAGCTGGGGAACACAAGCGCGCCGCAGGAGGAGAAGATCGTCTTCCCTCGCAAGAGCAAGGAGGAGTGGAACGAAATCCGTCACCAGATCGGGACAACACTCATCAGGTACGGATAATGGTGAGCACTGTGGGCTGCTGGCCCAGCGTGTGCGGGGTGGGATTGGACAAGGTTGGTGCCTTGTCCAAGCTGCTCGTGCTGGAATAGGGTGGGTGGTTGGGCACGGCAGCTGGAGCAGGGCTAGGGAGGTTAAATGTTGCATTTCCTCCTTTGTTAGAAAAGTTGGGAGTTCCTCCTGGAGTTGAACAATATCCCCCTGACAGGCCCCTGTTTCCAGAGGTTAAATTGACTGAGAGGGGAAAATGTCAAGGATTACAGACATGTAAAACACAGGTGTGGATAAAAAGGTGTGGATGGATGCAGGGTGGGTGCTGGTGGTGGATGAAGCTGGGACTGGTGGCAGTCCAGGCTCTGCTGTCTGAGCTCCTTGCAAAGCTGCTTCTGAGCTGGAGAGCCCATAGCCCTTCCCAAAGCTGTGCCAGTGGCCAAGCAGCTCTTTGAGCAGAGCATGGTGTAAAACAGGGCAGCAGTGATCCTTAGTGGTAAATGAGGAGTTGGAGGAGGCTGTCTAGTGCACTGGAACCAGGCAGTTTCATCCTTCATCTGCTACTGATGAGTGACCAGATACAACATTCTGTACTTGTCACACTTCTCTTCAGGCGACTGAGTCAGAGACCAACTGCAGAAGAACTGGAACAGAGGAACATTCTTCAGCGTGAGTAGCACTTCTCTGGTGGTCCTGAGAAATACCATAAGTTTGCCTTTAACATCTTAGTGTATCAGATGGGCATGGTTTTAAATTGAAAGAGATTTAGATTAGACGCTAGGAACAAATTCTTCCCTGTGAGAGTGGCGAGGCCCTTGGCACAGGGTACCCAGAGAAGCTGTGGCTGCCCCATCCCCAGAAGTGTCCAAGGCCAGGCTGGACAGGGCTTGGGGAATCTGGGATAGTGGAAGGTGTCCCTGCCCATGGCAGGGGGTGGAACTGAGTGATCACTGAGGTCCCTTCCAACCAAACCCATTCTGGGATCATATGATTATGGACAGAATAGCTGTCGCATGCCTGCTACCTCAGAGAAGAGTGTGTGGGCTGGTTCAGACTCTGCTGTTACACAGCAAGGGCTGTGAAAGGTGTTTTTGTTTGGGCTGGACTTCTGTGTTCCAGACATTACAGCATTGTCTTGCATGATCTCTAAAGCAGCAGTGCATCACGAAGTCAGGACTGTTTCTCTTGGCCATATCTTGTTCTGCAAAAGTTTTAAATAAACATCTCGAGGAAACGGGAATGTCAGTTCAGGAAGTTTCCATTTAAAATATTTATCTGTGCTGTTATTTTGTTTTAAACTATAATAGCTTTTTGGAGGAGCAAGCTGCACAGTGGCTTGGATGTATTTTGGTGATATGGCCATTGATCGTTGACATGAATGACTCATTGGTGCGTGTGCCCCTGCCAGTTCAGGAGGTGACACAGGGTACCGGGTTGTGCTGCGCTCCCTGCCTGTCCTAAGCCTTTAGAGCTGTACATAATCTGATCCAGCTCAATACTCTCCTTTGTTCAAGCCTAGAAAGCACTTTTCAAAGCCTGGTGCTTACATGAAAAATGTTTTTTCCCCTGGGCAGCGAAGAATGAAGCTGACCGGCAGGCTGAGAAGCGCGAGATCAAGCGGCGGCTCACCAGAAAGGTACTGCTGGCTCCCGCGGCGGCCACCCGCCAGGGCTGCCGGGCACGGGGGCCATGGGCACGCCGTAGGTACCGTGCTGTGGGCCGAGTCACAGGGCTCTTGTGTAAGTGTCCCCAGTGCCCTCGGACTGCAGTGACTTGGGAATGCGGACTGTCACCCGCAGCGAGCCGTTGGCACCAGGGCTGTGTTTTTGCCAGTGACAGATCTGAGCTGGCAGCGAGTGTAACGAGTGAGATGAGAACTAAATTTGGCGCCTGATACTTGAAAGGTTTGCTGGCCTGGCTGCTTTAACACAGTGCTTCAGCACTACCACTTCACAGCAGGCTCCCTAAAATCCATTCCTAAAGTAACAGCAGTGTGGGAGCTGAGCAGAGTAACAGCTGCTTTTAGATGTTACATCCAAGTTACTTGTGATTGTTACTCATGGCTGGGGAAAGCTTCCCCAAGGCCTGTGGGTGTGAAGTGTGAGTGGTGCCATTGCTGAAGCTGTGTTTAGGGGTGTCATGCAGGGCTCACCCTTGTAGTGGCTGTTGCCACACCCCTCAGTGTCCTTTTCCATGGCAGTGTGGCCCAGGTTCTGCCCTAGCCTGGCTTTGTGATCCCAATGAGAGTGTCCAGTCTGTACGAGGTTTACCTATTCCCACGCAGGCTGAAAGCAGGATCTGGTAGTGTCTGTGCTTAAGGCACAATGAGGGAACTGGTTTTAGTTTTGCTTGGGGTGCTTAGTCCTGGATCTGCTTTGTGGACAAGGCTCAGATTAACCTCCTTTGTTTTTCCTGGTGTTCAGCTTAGCCAAAGGCCTACAGTGGCAGAGCTGCAGGCCAGGAAGATCCTGAGGTTTAATGAATATGTGGAAGTAACAGATGCTCAAGACTATGACCGGCGAGCAGATAAGCCATGGACAAAGCTGACACCAGCTGACAAGGTAACTGAGAGTGTTCTGTCCCCAGGTGGGAAGAGGAGCCAGACCAGGGTGTCCCACGCAACTGGGTGTGAGCCAAGGAGGTTTGCTCTGTTCCTCTGGCTTCACCTCTTCATCTTTCCCTCTGCCTCCCCACCTGAGTCCCTTCACTTGTATGTGCTGTCCCAGCTCTGCTTCCTGCTGCCTCGTGGCAAGGTGGGAACCAGGTGGGCACAGTCTGAAAGCCAGCGTGGCTTCTGCCTCAGCTTCTGAGTGATGTAAGAATCATTAAATCATGGAATCGTTAAGGTTGGAAAAGCCCTTGAAGATCGTGGAGTGTAACTGTTTAGCCAGCACCACCATGTTCACCACTAAACCATGTCCCCAGGTGCCACATCTGCACATTTTTAAACAGTTCCTGGGATGGTGATTCTACTACAGCCCTTCCCATGAAGGAATATTTCCTTGTATCTCATATAAACTTCCTCTGGGAGGCACAGATGAAATTCAGCTTGTTGTTAATGGACTGTGAAAACTGGGGTGGTTGCTGCAATCGGAGTCCTTTCCTTTCCAAAAAAAATCTCCCTCTCTGTGCAGGCAGCCATCAGGAAGGAGCTGAATGAGTTTAAGAGCTGTGAAATGGAAGTGCATGAGGAGAGCAAGCAGTTCACGAGGTGAGAATGTGGTAACAAGAGTTTTGGTCTTGTCAGAGCTGTGCTGCAAGGACAGTGCTCAGTGGCAAAACACTAAGACTTTAGAAAAATTATTTGTGCAGCAGTTGGAGATTGAATGTCCCTTTCTGTCTGGGTCCTGGGGGGTGACTGGAGCAGCAGTAGACACAAAGTGGGTTGTTTTTCCTTAAACTGGGGCTTCCATCCCGGAGGCTCAGTGACCAGTGTCTAGTTTGAGGTGTATCTGAAACTAGTGTGAAGCTGCAGCTGGAGTGAGCTTTTCTGGGGCTAGAGATGTCCAGCCACAGAACAGCCTGCTAATGAGTTACCTTGGATGAAATCTGTGTAGTCACCTCTGGATCATGGCCTAGGTGATTCCTTTCCTTCCAGCTCTGACAAAGTTGAGTGCAGAGCACAGCAGGTGAAATTGTTTGATGTTCACAGCTTCCCTGAGGGCTGAGAGTTCTGAGATAATTCGATTTACTCTCTTTGCCCATCTGTAGTGCCCAAGTAACCATTTAACCCGAGTTCCGAGGATAACACTGAGATTTTTCACTTGGCTTTCAGATACCATCGACCGTAATAATCCAAGGAGGGAGCAAGAAATCCAGGAGGGCTGGAAGTTCTCAATACAGTGAGGGTGGAACCTCAGCTCTTCCAAGATTTGCCTTCCAAACGTATCCAGAAAAGGGCTTTCGGCCAGGGAAGGGGAATCCTGTCTGAATGTAGCATTTCACTGGAACAAACACATCTCTCATGCCATCAGGCTGGAAGTGACACTATACCTCGTGTGGCTCAGCAATATGACTCTGCCAGGAGACTGTGCCCAGGGGAACCACCCCTTCCTTCCCAAGCTGGACAGACTCCTCTTGGGGAGTGCAATTCCTCATTTCCTCCTCCTTTCCATGAGGAAGGGAGATTTAAAAAAAAAAGGCAGCTCTAATGTTGGGAAGCTGAGCAGAGCATGTGCTCAGAAGCCTGTGTGTGTATATTAGCTGTGTACAGAGAACCCTGGCAGACAACTGACATGGCACTCGTTATTTTTGGGGGGTTTTGCTTTTTTTTGTCCTGTCCTTAATGCCCTGAATCACTACTGACCAACGGTTTGGTGTCCTGGAAGGGAATTGTATAGATATTAACATATGCTGCATCTTTTTGTAAAAAAAAAAAAAAAAAAAANAAAAAAACCAAACAAAAAACCCAGCAGATGTATAAATGCTCTGCACTCTCTCACTTGCTCTGATCTTAATAACAGATCTTGAGATATTTAGGCTTGTTTAACAAATTACTGAACCAGGAAAAATGACTGTTGCCTTGTTAAAACTTTTTAATTTGGGGAAACTGTGAGAGTAGTCAGTCCTTTTTTATTGTGGCTTTCTTTCAGACGTTTTTTACTCCCCCAAATCAGGGTTGAAGCTTGCCTTTTTCTCATTTTTACAGCTAAACCTAATGGAAACTTGATAGTTTCACTGTGTGGGTCAAAAGGAGGGGAAGAATAGGTTTTAAAAGTGACCTTACAAGATGGTATTTCTCTTCTGAGAGAAAAATTCTTCCTCAATGCGGGTTTAAAAAAAATAAATTTGGTAGGGCCACTGCTGTATTATGCACAAAACTAAACTATCTGTGAGATGCCACTTGTGCGGGGGTTCGGGGGGGTGGGAGAGAGAAGAACTTGGTTTTGTTCACAGACCAGTGTGGCAACACGCCGGCTACGGCCCGGCATCCACTGGGGGCTCTTCCCTCACAGCATCCCCTGTACAGCCGCCATTACATTGTATATCAGTCTCCGCAACAACAGATTTTAATTATTAAATAAAAGTATTTTAGAATTTTTTTTTTCTTAAGCCCTGCTTGTGTGGTCGTGTCTTTTCAACGGATCTCAGCAGGAGCGCGACCGGCGGCTCCTCAGGGGGTGGTGAGGGCGGCTCAGCCATGGCGGCGCCTCCCCCTTAGGCCGCGGCTTTTCGCGCCCTTCCGACTGCGCGTGCGCCAACCGCCGTTCCAGCCATTGCGCAGGCGCCGCTGGCCCGGCCCTTTCCGCCGGGTGTTGGCCCCGCCGCCTATGCCCATATACGGTTTATCCCCGCCCCCTCGCGCGGGATGCGCGCGCACGCTTCAGCCCCGCCCCCGCGCACTATAAAAAGCGCCGCGCGGAGTCGCTGGGCCTCTTTCTCCGTGCGGGGCGGTGGAGCGGTAAGGTAAGGCTCGCTCTACTTATACCCTTCTTACCGGCTTTACCCTCTGTACCCTTTGTCCCCTTTGTCCTGCTGGGCCCTGAAGCCCTGCTGGCCGCGCTCTCAGCAGGTGCCCGCTCCATCCCCATTCTGACGCTAAAATGCGCCGCGAGTTGCCCGTGGCTGTGGGTGCTGCGGGCTCACCCCGCGCCGCCTCAGCCGCCCCTCAGAGCCGATTCCTTTCCTGCAGGCTCCGCCGAAGCCCGTTCAGCCTGGTTGGTGCGGCCCGCCTCACCGTGAGTATCCGTCACGCGGCCTGGCGGGGTCGGGCTGGTTCCGAAGGTTTCCAACAAAGGTCCAACGTGGATATCCGGAGAAGTCGCTCTCTCCCGGCTCTGTCCGTGTGGCGCGCGGGAGCGCAGGCCCTCGGGCCCGTGACGTATGGTCCCATTCCACGACGTTGGAGAGCAAGCCGGGCCCCGAGCCTGCAGCCTGCATATTCCTACTGCTTCTCTGAGCCCTTGGGCCGTGACAGAGGAGACAAACCATGCAGGAAACACTGACCCGCGGGGTGGGACGGGAGCGCCTGCGGAGCTGGGAGGGGGGAACAACGCCTCCTGAGCAAATCTTAAATAACCTTCTTTATTGTGTTTTCAGCACCGAAGTTGAAAACGTCCAAGCGAAGCACGGTTTTTGGAGGTAATAACTGCGTTTAAAATGCAATACTGTGTGTAGCTTCAAAGCTGTTCTAGGATAATTGGGTCGGTTTAGTAACAAAAGTTCAATCCGGACAATATAAGTGGTAATAAAAGCTCCAATCGCAGGCTCCTAGTTTAGACCATTGTGTTCGATTTTGGATAAATGGGGAGAAATATCTGAGTCTTAAACAGGAAAAAAAATCGGTCATGAATTTTAGTAGACAAAAAGAAAATAAGGCTGGAGATAAATTTGTTTACTAAACTTAAACCTTTATTTGTGTAATCTGGGACATAAGGAAAAAAAACCGGGAAAAAACCCTTGCTTTGCTAAAAAACTGCAGAGACTGCCAGGGCGAAGTGACAAGGAAAAATCTGCCTTTAGTGGGGGAGGGTGAGTATTAAAGTGTGCCCAGGTTAGGTGGTTGCCCAGCTCCTGTTAAACACCGTGTAAAATGCAGCCACAGGGGTAAGAACGCGGTGGAGCCAGGGTGGCATGAATTTGGTGGTCTTCTAAAGCAGGTGCTGGAAGTTCAATAAAGACGTGTGTCCCTGGTTCCTCCGTGGTGGGCTGTGCACTGTTGGGTTTTGTGGAGCAGCGTCAAGGGGAAGCTGCACGGGAAGGAAAGGCTCCACGGGGCTGGGGTGGGCTGGTCCAGCAAAGACCTGCTTTTGGGATGCTTCAAATGGGGAAGGGCTGCCATAGGTAAGGGATGAGTAGATGAGGTGTGCTCTCCTGTGGAATACAGTTAAAAACCTTGCCATGGATTGGACCTTGTGGGGCCAGGATATTACAGAGAAGGTGATGCTGAAAGGGGAGGGATTAGGTAAAGGATGCGGGTGGAAGCAGCAGTATGTATTCTGGAAAACAGCTCTCTCTCATGTTGATGTCTAAATCTGTACCTGTCTGCAGTAGACAACTCAATAAACTGACCTTCCTTCTACTTGGTGTGTGTTTTTGGTGAGTGATCTGAATATTACGAAAAGCTTCGTGCTCTGGGTGGTGCCTCTTGTGTAGAAAGTTCCTTGTGTGTGCTGCTGACCCACCTCCAAACAGTGAAGTGTAGAAATGGCTCTGGCAGCTCTGTTTGTGCTGGATCAGGAGCAGATCCGACCTTCAGTCCAGGTTTGAGTCAGGAGGGGTTCCTGGAGTCTGTTACCCCGGGCTGTGGCTCAGGGGAAGAAGCAGGGAGGGGGTCCCACATCGTTCCCTTACCCCTTGGAGGGCAGTGCTGCTGTGGCTGGGGTGAAACGGGCAATGCAGTTGGCTGCATTGGCCATGAACTCCCCCGGATAGGATCAGGGAATCGCTGTGTAGCTGCTCATGAAACAAGTCCTAACGTGAGCCTGGGTAAATATTGTGGGGATTCCTGTCCTCCAGGGTGTTCCAGTCCTGTGGCTGTGGGTGACCCCTGGGGATCAGGGTCTGCAGATAAGCAGATAAACCTGGTGTGCCAGCCAAGATCTTCATTAGGAACTTGATTTTATCAGTAAATGAGAGCTATTCTGGTCAAATCCGAGCCTCTAGACTGGAACAGCAGAATTAATCAGTGAAATAAGGGTGATCGCACTGCATGAAGGGCAGTTCGCTGTCTTCCAGTTAACCCGAGTAGTTTGGTCTGGTTCCTGTTCCAAGAGTAGAAGTATTTTCCACATGAGGCAGCAGTAGGTTGCTGGAGAAGATGGCAGCTCAGACTTGCTGGGTGTCGGGACTCTGTCCGTGTTGAATTGCCCTTTCTTGCAGCAGCTGTGTTCCCCCGCCGCGGCTGCGGCCTCGCAGGCTGGAGCCGTCTGCGGGTGAAAGCAGGATGAGTCACGGGCACGGATTGATGGGCCGGGGGCCCTGCCGTGTGCTGCCTGGCCTCCTGTGTGTCCCCTTCTGCTGCCTTACCTGTCCTGCCGTCCCTCTGCCCCGCCTGTCACTGTGTCCTGTCCCTCTGTCCTGTCCTTCTGTCCTGTCCTTCTGTCCCTCTGTCCTGTCCCTCTGTCCCTCTGTCCTGTCCCTCTGTCCCTCTGTCCTGTCCCTCTGTCCTGTCCCTCTGTCCCGCCCGTCCCTCAGTCCCTCTGTCCCATCCCTCTGTCCTTTCCCTCTGTCCCTCAGTCCCTCTGTCCTGTCCCTCTGTCCTGTCCCTCTGTCCCACCCGTCCTTCTGACCCTCTGTCCTGT
>WBNO01026762.1:65460-83018 GCA_013400575.1 Peucedramus taeniatus | reverse complement strand
GGAGCAGCCGACCGGCCAACAGGAGCAGCTGCAGGCGGCGGGAGGAGCGGCCGGTCCGGGCCGTGGCCTGCGCGGCCCCACGTGAGGCGGCGCCCCGGGGAATTCGAACGGCAGGAAGGGGCGGGGGGCGGTGCTCGGGCCATGCGGAACGGGGCGGGTGAGGACGCGGACGCGGCTCCGCTCCCATCCTTCCCTTTTCCCCCTTTCCCGTTTTCCTTCTTCTCCTTTCTTCTTCCCTTCCCTCTCTCCTCGCTTGCCTGGACCTGAAATCTGGAGAGGTTCACAATTGCATGAGGTAGGGAGTGTGAATACAACACACAATGGGAAAGTTTCCATTTTCCCGGAGTAGGAGAAGGGATCAGTGTTCAAATCCCAACTCAGTCACCAGTCTCTCAGGTGCTTTTTTAGGGTGTGAGGGGACACCCAAGCAGTGAACAGCCCGGTTGGTGACCCCTGACAGGCTCTTCTTGGCGTTTAGGTTCCAAGATGCCAGGAAAACGCAGAATGAAGATCCTGGTGAGAGAAGAAGAGTCTTCTGAGATGGAAAATGTTAAAGGTAAGAAAAATTCCTTGGAATTTTCCTTCCATTTTCCCAGGGGTGATTTTTACCAGGAAACTTGTACCCCCTCATGTTCTTTCTCCCCCTCTCACCCTGCAGTCAGCCACCCATCACACTGCTCACAGCCCGGGCTGGTGCTGACACTGGGCCAGGGTAATGTTGGCTCTTTTTGGCATTTAGGTTCCGAGGTGCCAGGAAAACGCAGGATGGAGATCCTGGTGCCAGAAGAAGAGTCTTCTGAGACAAAAAAGGTTAAAGGTAAGAAAAATCCCCTTGAACTTTCCTTCCACTTTCCCAGGGGTGATTTTTGCCAGGAAACTTGTACCATACATGTTCTTTCTCCCCTTCTCACCCTGCAGTCAGCCACCCATCACACTGCTCACAGCCCGGGCTGGTGCTGACACTGGGCCAGGGTAATGTCGGCCAGCTGGGTCTGGGTGAGGACATCATGGAGAGGAAGAGGCCAGCTCTGGTCACGCTGCCAGAGATGGTGGTGCAGGTGGAAGCTGGAGGAATGCACACGGTGTGCCTCAGCCAGACTGGAAAGGTGAGTGCAGTGAGTTCTGGCATGTGTTCTGGAGCAGGGGGTAGGAATCAGCCACAACTCTGCTCGTGTCTTGTTCCAGCTCTAAGAGCGAGCATGGTCTCACATGGACCACAAAATTTTAGGGGGGTCAAAAGAAGGACCTGAAAGGAGCCTGCAAGAGAATTTGAGAGGGACTTGGGACAAGAGCATGGGGTGATTGGTCAAGGGGGAATGGCTTCACACTGACAGAGTAGATGGGTGACACTGCCCTTTAGATGCAATATTGAGAAGTTCTTCCCTGTGACGGTGGTGAGGCTCTGGTATAGAGAAGCTGTGGCTGCCTCATCCCTGGAAGTGTTGCAGGCCAGGTTGGACAGGGTTTAAAACCTGATTAACTGGAAGGTGTTCCTGCCCATGGCAGGGGGTGGACTGAAATGAGCTTTAAGGTCCCTTCCAACCCAAACCATTCCATGATTCTGTGATAGTTCAGCCCGGTGAGTCTGTGTCCCCTGACTTCATGCTCAGCCTGTTGCCCCTCTGGGCTCCATCCTGACCACTTGCACCCAATCTGCAGATCTACACCTTTGGCTGCAACGATGAAGGTGCCCTGGGACGCGACACCTCGGCGGAAGGGTCAGAGACCTGTCCAGGGCTGGTGGATCTGCAGGAGAAGGTGGTGCAGGTGTCGGCGGGGGACAGTCACACGGCCGCGCTCACTGAGGACGGCAGGGTCTTTGTCTGGGGCTCCTTCCGGGTACGCTCATTTCTCTGGAAGCTCCACTGGTGCCTGCTGCTCCTATGGCTCATCCCTGTGTCTCTCTCTTTCCTCAGGATAACAATGGAGTGATTGGCTTGCTGGAGCCCATGAAGACGAGCTCCGTTCCTGTGCTGCTCCAGCTTGATGCGCCTGTTGTTAAAATAGTTTCAGGTGAGCAGGTGTCATTGTTGAGATGCTTGTAACAAACAGAACACCATGTATTTAAGAAGGCTTATCTCTTATTTTAGCAGCATGTTGTCTTTTTATACCCTCTCACAAAGTACGTACCTGTTCATTGGCCACAATGAATCAGCATAATGTTCATTGGTGCAAGGCGGTCTCCACCACTGTTTTACACCAAGATCTAACTGCAGGCCTCCTTGTTTATTTTCTCCTCCATTTCCACGTCGACAGCCTTGGTAGAACTCCTTTCAGGGGCAAAGGCAACTCTTGTCAGTCCTTCTTCATCTAGCTTTTTCTGACTCACAGACCAGCTGTGAGCCCCTTCCACAAGCAGGTACACGAGGTTGTCACAACCCTCGAGGAACATCCATGACCTTTTCCTCCCTCTTGGCTTGCTCTGAGTCTGGTACAAGGGTGTACTTGCTGATCTCTGACTCTCCAGAGAACAGACCTTTTAGCCCAAACAGATATTTTAGCCCCAACAGATTCACATATTGAGTTAATATTTGACCAGTCTGATGTAGAATACCTTCCAAGAGTGGCCTGAACTGTGACCCTGTTGGGCCAGAGCACTTGTTTTCTAATGAGGCCTGGGGAAACTGAGCACAGCAGCCAAGGAACTTGTCCAGGGCCCAGGAAAAGTTGGGGCACACCTGTGTCCTTTCCTTACTGCCTTCCCAGAAAAACTGCTTTGAATTCCTGGGATCAAGAAGAGGGAGATCCTGGAGTTTTAGGTGGTGGCACAATTGATGTCGAGGTATCCAGTGCAGTAAACCCTATAAGCTGGGACAGCTGGGGTTTACATGTGGGATCTCAGCCCCCAGGACTTGCTGAAAGCTTCTCCATAATTTCTTCTCTTTCCTTCCTGTCCCAGGAAATGACCACTTGGTGATGCTGACAGTGGATGGCGACCTGTTCACGTGTGGCTGCGGTGAGCAGGGCCAGCTGGGCAGAGTGCCAGCACTCTTTGCCAGCCGAGGAGGACGGAGAGGACTGCGTGAGTGGATTTAGTTCTCAGAGGTGCATCCCTTGGCTTCGGCTCGGCCCTTTCCAGAGAAACAAAGGGACCCAGTCCCTGATGCTCAAGGGCTTATGTGTAATCAGTGACGTAAATGCAGTGAGCCAGACCCTTAGATGCGGGGAGGGTGTAAATCCTTAGTCCTTGTATAACACCTTGTCTCCTGCCCCAGAGCTGCTGCTGGTCCCCCAGCTTGTCCGTGTCAGAGGCAAAGGGAGAAGAAGCAAAGTGCGCTTCCAGGACGCTTTCTGCGGGGCCTATTTCACCTTCGCCGTCACGCGTGAGGGACACATCTATGGATTTGGCCTCTCCAACTACCACCAGCTGGGTGAGCCTCGCCTGTGTCCCTCCAGATCTCCTTCCAGTCCACTGCTGCCCTGGCCTAGTGGGGGAAGCTGCTGGGTGCCCCAAAATCTAAACATTGGATGCACCGGAGCTGGAAATGGGGGTGGGGCTCCCCCTGCAGAGCTCTGGGTTTAGATCCCAGCCCATGAGCCAGCTGGGTTTGAGCAGAAATTAGATTCTGAGGCTGGGCAGCTGTATTGGTCTCTGGTGGGGTGAGCCCCAGGGTGGATGGCTCAGTGCTGGAACCTGGCCTGGGCTGCCCATGCCCATGGACCTGATCCGCCCGGGTTTGTGCGTCCCACCCTGCAGGGACCCAGGACACCGAGCCCTGCTTCTCCCCGCAGAACCTCACCTGCTTCAAGAACTCCACCAAGTCTTGGGTTGGGTTCTCTGGTGGGCAGCACCACACAGTCTGCGTCGACTCCGAGGGTGAGTGGCAGTGAGACAGGTGGGCTGGGAGTCACAAAGAGCAGGGTGGGGGATCCCATGGCCCTCCTTTTGGCCATGGAGCTGTTGGGAGGAGGGAGCCCTCCAAGCTCTCAGTGTTCAAGGAAACAACGTTGCTGTCAGATTGCAGTGAAGGGAAGCTGACAACAGGAAGATGGACTCAATTGTGAACTCTGCTCTTGCACCTATCCACCTTATTGATTTTGGGGAGCTGAAGGGTCTCTATCCCACCCTGCCCCTTCTGGTTGGGTCTCAGGGTGTGGTGTGGAGGGGTGATGCTCCTTCAGGAGTCAGACCTGGGAAGAGGTCCTGGTCTGCTTTGGCCCTGCTGCAGCTTCTGCCCCCCTCAAGTCTCCTCTCCTGTGTACCTGCTGTGTTCCAGGTAAAGCCTACAGCCTGGGCAGGGCAGAGTATGGCCGGCTGGGCCTTGGGACAGGGGCAGAGGAGAAGAGTACACCTACAGTAATCCCTGAGCTCCCCAGCATCACCTCGGTGGCCTGCGGAGCGTCGGTTGGTTACGCCGTCAGCAGCGATGGTGAGTGCCAGGGTTTGGAGCCCTGCCTTCTGTATTTTCTTCATCCCTGCAGCCAGCCCTGCACACCATCACCACACACTGCCAGCTGGGTTGGGACTGGAGCCAGGTCCTGGTACCCATCACCTGGGAGCAGCTGGGCAGTGGCTGCTCAGATGTGTTTGTGGGTCTGTGGCAACAGGGTTGGTCATGTGGTGTTGACCGGGAGGGGTTGTTGGCCGGACAGTCTCTTCTCTGACTCAGCTGATGCCAGACCTCCGTGCTCTGGTGCTGCCTCTGCCTGTGTGCAGTGTCTGCAGGAAGGAAGGTTTGGAGTGGGGCTGTTGGCTCTGTGATGGAACACCTGTTTGAGTTGCAAGTGCTCCTCCTCTTCCTCCTGCTTGTGTTTCAGACTCATAGAAACGCACTGCCTGGGTCCCTTGGGTTTGGGTGCTGGCTCCCCTTCCCATTGTGCAACCACTTGGAGCTCAGAGCTTGCTTCACCTCTGTTGCAGGACGAGCATTTGCCTGGGGAATGGGCACTAACTACCAGCTGGGCACTGGGGAGGAGGACGATGTGTGGAGCCCCGTGGAGATGACAGGGAAGCAGCTGGAGAACCGGCGGGTGCTGGCCGTGTCCAGCGGTGGGCAGCACACTGTGCTGCTGGTCAGTGACAAGGAGCAGAGCTGATGAAGCAGTGCTGCAGCCAGGCCCAGCAGGATCACAGCATCCCCAGACCCCCCACAACTTCTGCCTGGCTTGGGGAGCCGATTACTTGGGGAGTGCAGGAGGGTCATGGAGCTCAGCCCAGCAGAGCCTGCGTGTCTGGAAAAGGGTGCCCACGGTTCTCCCTGCAAGTGTTTGTCTGTTTTCCTGTGGTGCCCAGTGCTCTGTCAGCTCCCCGGGTCAGCTTGGTCCTAAACTGATCCCAGTTCTGTGTCTGGATGGATTTCCACTTCTCATTTGTTTTTTTAACATTTCCAGGCCCAGCAAAGCCGAGGGTCTTGTTCTTCACTCTGCAATCAGGTTTGGGTATCAGTCTCCCTGAGGTCCTCATGTTCCCCACATCTGGATGCTCTTCCACCCCCTTCACCTAAATACACTTCTCTTGCCTGGATTTGTCTGCTGCCACCCCCCAAACCCCTCTGAGCCCGTTCCAGCTGGGTCTGAGTCCAGCAGGAATGTGCCCAGGAAGCTCTATCCTCTAATCCAGAGCTTGTGGCTGCTGTGGGGATATTCTGCCTGCTGGGGGAGAGTGCTTGCTGGATGATGCCTAGCACACTGTGAGCGCTGGAGGCTCCTGCCTCCCATCCCTCAAGCTGCCCCCCCAGGCAGTGAGGCCAGGAGCAGGTTCCCCACTCCCCATGGTGTGGAGCAGCCACCTCAGCGCTGCTTTTTGCAGTCCTGGCCACTCCCTCTTTGCCGTTGCCTTTGGAAACCCAACCAAATCCATCCCACGGGTGGGAACACTGTTACTTTAATTTTTTCTCCTTCCCTTGCTGAGGAAGGAGCTTCATTTGCTGTTGGGCCTTGATGAGCAGACACCCAGACCCCAGCTATGCATGGAGTCGCTGGAAACGCCAGGACTCCTCCTCCTCCGTGGCCTCCCTGATCCAACTGCTTCCTGTGCCCAGCCTGCTCCATCCTCTCCTTACAGGAGGTGCCTTCCAGGTACCTGGAGTGAGGAGGGGTCTGCAAAGAGCTAAATTACAGCAATAGGAGGGGGGGTTGTGGCTGGGGAGGGGGGTCTGGGATTATACAAAGGTTCCGAAGGGGTTGGATTTTTTTAAAAAGAAAATGTATTTTGGTTGATTAATCAAGGCAGAAAGGACAAAAAAAAAATCTTTTAACATTTGGAATAAACTGAGTTTTGATAAAGCCACGCTTTTGCTGTGCTTAGGAGGGGTGGGCAGTTCTCGCTGGGGACAGTCGGGACGGGGGCGCTTTTGGCGGCGCTGTCCCGGTCCCGGCTGTGCCCGAGCGTTCCGCGGCCGCCAGATGGCAGCGGGAGAATGCGCTGGCAGCTCTTGGGCCACGGCACTGGCAGAGCCGGGACGCGGACAGGGGACGGTCCCTGTCGTCTCTGTCACCCCCTCTTCAGTTCCCTGCCTGGAGGAGCCCCCGTGCTCACACAGAATCCCAGACATCCCCCTTCATGTTCCTCCTGGTCCCATTTGCTCAGGGAATAAAACAGTACAAACTAAGCAGAATTTGTAACTCTGAAAGGAGGAAAAAAATCCTCTAGGAATTATTCATAGTGATTTTCTTTCCCTGTTAAATGACGAATTGCAAGACAAGCATCTCTGTCGAGCTGGGAGCCTGGGTCCATCCACCCCAGGCTGTTCTGGGGTCAGGAAGGTGGGAGATCTTGCTCGTGTTCTCCCCAGGAAAACCAGACCCATTCATTTCCATCTGCTTATTAATGCAATTCTAGAGTCAGCCTAAACCTGCAGACAAAGAAACCAGCATCACCATAATTAATCACAAGCCCAATACATCAGGGCTCATTATTTGGTGGATTAATTAAAGGAAAAAAATGGGGAAAGGATGTTTCCTGCAATAACACATGTTTTTGGGCTGCAAATAGCTGGTTGGCATGTGCCAGCACAGGGTCCCTGCCTAATTAATCTGGGCTGGCTGCTAATTTAAGTGGGCTGTGAAATCTCCAGAATTGGTGCCTGGCTCAGCTTTGCCAGGGTGCTGGGTAATGTATGGGGGTCCTCAAATGGTTTTCACATCCACTCTGTGCTCTTTATGGTTTGCCCTTCTTTGGGAACTAAGAAACCTACACAGCAGAAGTGATCTATACCTTAAAATCCAAAGTCTCATTGAGCCAGAGCAAAGGCTCTAACACACGTTTCTGTTGCTTTTCTGCTAAATCCTCATTTGTATTTAAATTACAAATGTAATTTGGGCCAGAATTTGAGCTGCTAGTCTTTTAAAATAAAATTATATTTGATGACTGTTGGCAGAAGAGGTTTTTGGTGACTAGGGCTTGCAAACAACCACAGCTAAAGGGCTGAAAAACTCACAAAATGGAGTTTTTCCAAGCCCAGGTGATTTTTTAGAACTTGAAATTAGAATCATGGCAGGGACCTGAGGGGTAAGGGACCTTAAAGCCCATCTAGTTCCATGCCCTGACGTGCACAGGGACACCTTCCACTATCCCAGGGTGCTCTAAGCCTCATCCAGCCTGGCCTTGGACACTGCCAGCTTCCAGGGGCAGCCACAGCTGCTCTGTGCCAGGTTATCCCCACCCTCACAGGAAAGAGTAAAGTTAGAGGTGGTTTCATCACTCCCCAGACCACCCCCCCCCCCCCAAGCAAGACATTGCTCATTTTTGATGCCTGGGAGTCACAAGAGAGCTGGAAACTGCTTCCTATCTCCAATTTTATTTTACTTTAATTTTTAGAAAGCAGGGTTCCTTTACAGAAATGCCACTGTAAGGCAAAAATCCCAAGGGTTGGAGCTGGAAATAATGTCTGAAGTACTTGGTGAGATGCTATGGATCCAACATATTCAGCTCCATCACACATGGAGCAGCTGCTGCAGTGGGAGGTGTGGTGGGAGGCCTTGGGGTCACTTTAATTTCATACAATATAGACAGACATACATATCTATTTATAAAATACACCAAGAGTTCCCTCTGAGCACCCTGGCTACAGCATGGCCCAGTCTGGGCAGGATCTCCCAGGGCTGTTTGCCTGCACTAGGATTTGTCCCCAGTTTCCCAGCCCAGACGAGGGACTGGAGGAGCTGGTTTTTAGGTGGGAAGAAGCTGGGTCTGCCCCCAAATCCCTGCTGGGATGCTGCTGGAATGGGGGTCAGCTTCAGACATGCCCTGCTCCATCCCCTGGCCATATCCACATTCCCAGCATCACATCCATGTCCAGGGCAGCCTTAGCTGCAGTCAGAGGTCTCTAAATAACACAGTAACGACATTAACAGTAGAAAGCTTTCTCAGGGAACAATCCCAGTTAAAGGGATTCCAGGAGAATTTTTACAATGGATCTGGAGCTTTTTGAAAACTGTATCTGAAGTGGCATAAGTTTTTCTTCCCATCTCCAGCTGTCTTTTGGACATAGCTCAGAGTGGGATGGAATGAGGTCCCATAATGTGGCAGAGAAAATGGCCTCAAGACATTCCAGGGCAGGATTAGGCTGCATATTAGGGAATGTTTCTTCCTTGAAAGGGTTGTCCAGCCCTGGCACAGCTGCCCAGGGCAGTGGTGGAGTAAAGATCACTGAAGAGGTTTAGCCATCACCATGTGGGTGTGGCACTTGGGGACATGGGCTAGTGGTGGCCTTTGTAGTGGTAGAAGAACAGTTGAACTTCATGATCCTGGAGGGCTTTTCCAACCTGAATGATTCTGTGGTCCTATGATCACCTCCTGGCACAGTTCCTTTCTGCCATGTGAGTGTTTCCCCTCTTGCCATGGGCTGTGGTGTCTTCCTGGCCCGTGCAGGAAGAGAAGCACGTGGACATTGCAGTTCTGGTGCCCTGGGCTCTGCCAAGAGCCACGTGTCGGAGGGTGACAGCCCCTGCTGGGTGATGTTGGTTGAGGTGGTGACAACAGCAGAGCATCTTTGCCCAACTTGCCTCTTGGTCTGATCCTCTCCCTACATCATTTGGCGAGTCCCAATTCTTCCATTTTTCCTTCCCAGAATGAAAAAAGTTTTTGCAGTCAGTCTGTATGCAAGGCCAGCGCCTTTCCAAGTAGCGCCCAGCCCAACATTCTGCTACAGCTCTGTGGTGGTGACCTGGGTGACTTCTGAGCGCAGCTCATCCCCTCCGCGTCCCCGGCAGCCCCGCTGGGGGCTGCCCACCTCTAGTCATGCTGGCTTGTTGCGGGCCTCAGAAGGGGTGCAGGTGGAGACGTGCTCCCGCGTGGTGCTCCTGGCACGGGAGAAGCTGTTCTGCTCCACACGGGCTCGGAAAGGCAGGCAGAACTCTCGGAAGCACCTCTTGAAGTTTTCATCCAGGAAAGCATAAAGGACGGGGTTGAGGCTGCTGTTGGTGTAGCCCAGAGCGATGCAGAAGTGCAGGCTGGCCACCACGTAGGGGTTCTTCTTGTCTATGTCCACCAGCGTCCAGACCATGACGAAGATGTGGATGGGTGTCCAGCAGATGATGAAGGCTGCCACCACCACCAGCACCATGCGCGTGATGCGCCGCAGGTTGCGATCCTTCTCCTTGGAGCCTGAGAGGAGCCGCACACTCTTCAGGCGGAGGATCATCAGCCCATAGCAGATGGTGATGACCAAAATGGGGACCAGGAAGGCAAAGATGAAGACACAGATCTTGGTCACGGTGTCCCAGTAGATGGGAGGGTCAGGAAACTGGAGAGTGCACAGGACCTTACCATCTGTAGGAGAGAAGAAGGTCAAAGAGGGAGCTGGGCTCAGTGTCTGCTGAGAATATTCTGCCTTCTGCTCAGTCATGGCTTGTTAAAACCCCAGGGAGATGCATTCCTACCTGCCTGCTCTTGGCAGGGGTTCCCCAGGAGCTCTGTGCCATCAGACCCCTGTCCACAAGACACTGAGGGGAGGCAGTGGATGCAGTGACCCTGGAACCTTTTCTCTGCAGAGCCTCCTGGGCCATTCAAGGCCAATCCTGCCTTCTCCCAACCCCCATGGTGGACATCTCCATGTCACATCCCCATATCACCCTCCACTGAAATCTGTCCATTTCCTTGAGATGCCCAAAGCTTTCCTAGCAGCCAAGGGCCAATGTCCCCACACAGGAGCTGTAGATCTTAGTGTGGGCCACTTGGAGACTTTGCAGTATCACTAGGGTTTTTTTTAGGCCCCTGCCTTGCATCCCAGGAGGTGGGGAGAGGCACTGGTTGGACTGGAGATGGGGAAAGGTGTGGGATCCCCATCCTTAAGGGGAAGGGAGGACAATTGATGGGGCAGTTTCCAAGATGGGAGATAACACCACGATGCTTTTTCCAAGACAGGGCACATTTATGGTGTCATGGAGAGGTGCCCACCACTGACCACAAATCTGCTCCAGGACCAGAGGTCAAGTTTGCCAGGTCACCCCTGGGATGGACTGATGGGACAGGAGGGGACATGTCCCCTGAGACACTTGCCTTTTGACTTGGTGACCGCCATGATCATGATGGGCACCCCGATGAGGGAGGAGAGCACCCAGATGCAGACATTGATGATCTTGGCTTTGGCCGGCGTGCGGAAGTCCAGGGCCTTGACCGGGTGGCACACGGCGATGTAGCGGTCCACGCTCATCATGGTGAGGGTGAGGATGCTGGTGAACATGTTGTAGTAGTCAATGGAGAGCACGATCTTGCAGAGCACCTCCCCGAAGGGCCAGGTCTCCATGAGGTACTTGGTGCTCTGGAAGGGCAGCGTGCTGGTGGCCAGTGCATCAGCCAGCGCCAGGTTGAAGATGTAGATGTTGGTGGCTGTCTTCATCTTGGTGTACCTGGGAGTGGCAGAGGAAGGACATGTTACAGGTGGTCAGGGCACTCGATGTGATGAGGAGGGGGCACAGACTGTCTGCTCACGAGGTGACACCAGCCTTGGTGGGCAAAAGTGTTGGGATGTGCCTTTCTGCAGCACCAGTGTGCTCAGCAACTGTCCAGGTGCACCAGGGAGCACATTGAGGAAGGACATGGAGCTTGACATGGAGTTGGAGCGAGTCAGCATTGCGAGGAGCCGCCCATGAGAACTCACAGATAAGGTATGAAGGTTATACAGTAAGATAATTAGATAATGACAATTCTATACTTGTGTTCTTGTGTGTTGAAGTCATAAAATCACAGAATCCCAAAATGGTTTGGGTTGGGAGGGACTTTAAAGCTCATCTCATCCCACTCCTCAGCCATGGGCTAGGAGCCACACACCATATCCTGGTGCCTGAGCAGGGGATGACATTCACATGTGCTGAGCTGGGGCCTGCAGAGCATGGCTTGGCCCCTGCCACAGTGGTTTTCCTGCACCTCACCAGGAGGTGACACTCATTCCATGCCTGCTTTTATTCAAAGGAATAAAGAACTTTCCAGATAACTCAATTGTCCAATGAGATTGATTTGCTCCATTTCCCTGAGCCAGTTGTGCAATGTCCTTTAGCCCCTCAACCCTCCTTCATCTGATTTTCCACCCAGTAAATTGTGATTGTCCAGCCTGCTTCCCTGTCGAGTTTGCTTGCAGGAATTGGATCGATTGCCCCCGGAAAAAGGCCATCTGGAAGCAGCCCAATTAGCCAGCCTGGAGCTCCAGAGCCTTTGGGGAAGCCTGGCTGTATCCCCCAGGGCAGGGGAAGGGCTGGCTCTGCTTCTGGTTCTCCTCACACCATGGCAAGAGGAATGCCTGGCGTGTCCAAACCTTTCCTGAAGGGATGAGGCAAAGTTATGGCAGATGCCAGAGAAGCAGGGATGTGTGTGTGTGTCCCAGGAGCATCCAGTCCTGCAAGTGTTGGTCAAAGGGATGCTTTGAATGGTGTGGTGGCTTGGAAATAGATATTGAGGCATTTGCTGGGCACCCCCAGAGGGCAACATGTGGGGTGGGACAGGCTCTGTGGAACACCCTGCTCTTTGCAGGGCTACACCAGCAGCTCCAACTCTCCCTGTGCTCCCTTCCAGCAAATCCCCATTGCTCAGAGAGAGCATCCTGCCCAGCCTCAAGCTTTTTTAGATGCACCCTAATTCACTAACATCAGCCCAGTTTGCCCAACACCATCTCTGTGCATGGCTAAACCTGCCTGTAGCAGCACTGGGGTAAGGCACAGAGAGGGGAACCCCCTCAGACCCCTTTGTGTTGCTGAGATGAAAAGATTGTTTTCCTTGGTGTACTTATAAAAGAGATAGAAAGTGGCTTTTCACAGGTGTGATAGGGGTAAGACAGTTTAAAACTGACAGAGGGCAGGTTTGGATTAGATTTGAGGGTGGTGATAATCTTGCACAGGTTGCCCAGAGAATCTGTGGCTGCCCCAGCCCCAGAAGTGTTCCAGGCCAGGTTGGACAGGGCTTGGAACAACCTGGGAAGGTGCCCCTGCCCATGGCAGGGAGTGGAGTGAGATGGGCTTTAAGGTCACTTCTGAGGAGGGATGGAATGTAGGAGAATAGGGATAGTGATGGGGTTAATCTCACCCCTGAGGAGTTTCATTAATTACCAAGAATCAGGAACAGACCTGTCCTTAATAGGCCACAGCTATGTCCAATTAGGATGGGTATTAGGAAAGAGTGGGTTGGCTGAGCAAGGAGTTAAGGTTAGTCAGAGCTGTGCTGTGAGGAGCTGCCCATGAGGACTCACCAAGAAGGTAGGGAAGCTTTACACTATGATAACAGCTTCCAGTCTAAAGCATTCTAGGGTTCTGTGATAATTGATACAGCTCATCATGTGTTGGGGGGACATGGAGTAAACTGAGGGGGGGGGATTGAGTGGCTCCCATCTCAGGTAGTCCTGCCTGGCTTGGTGTGGGAAAGAGGCTCCTGGGAGGGACAGAGACCCACCAGGTTCCATTGTCAATGGAACTGGAGCTGAAAAACTAATTTCTCTCTGGGAGAAAATAGAAACCAGCAGCTTAACCCAGCTCCAAGAGCATTCCTGTCTCCTTCACCATGGCTGCAAATGGCAGCCCGTTGCCCAAGGGTGGAAATATTCGAGCTGAGCTTTTTTTAAAATTTAAATATGGCATTAAAAATGTCTTGTCCTTGAAAAGTCCTTTTCCGTTCTCTTTAGTGTTATTTTCCAAGTGCTTTTGCAGAAAAGTTTCCTCCCAGGTTAAACAAAAAGCTGAGAATTTGTGGTATTGTCAGGTTTTGCCTCTCCTATGTGAGCAGTCAGTTCAGGTAGATTCACACATCTTTGGTCCCTGTTTTTTTGTGTAAAATGGTAAAAAAACCCTGTTATTTATTCCATGGTCTGCCAGATGTGCTTAGCTGTGCTGAGTAAGCACTTCCCCACCCCCTGCCAGATGTGCCAGGGGTGGGGGACTGGAAGGCCTGTTACCCATCCCCAGGGATGACTGGGATAATGGAGATGATTGGGATGATGGTGGAGATGACTGCAAAGACTCTGCTGATGCATTTGACCGGAATGACAGGGATAATTGGGATGGTGAGGGATATAACTGGGATGATGGGGTTGATGGGAATGACTTGGGATGGTGATAGGGATGACTGGGATAATAAGGATGGCAATTTAGCCTCCAGCACTGGGGTTTTGGGGCAAGATTGAGCCCCCTCCAGGTCTGGGCTGAGGTTTCAACCCCCTGCACAGGGTGAGGTGTCCATCCTGGGGACCCTCCTGAGCTGCAAATGAAACTGCTGCTCTTGGAAAGAGGTTTATTGCCCACATTAGAGCAAATCATCCACTGCTGCTGATGGACCTCCCCAGGCTGCCAAACCCATTGCAATTAAGTGAGTGCCTTGATTGGGAAGTTATGCATCTGAACAGAACAATCTGGGAAATGTTGATGGAGAGAAGAGATGGGAGGGGATGGGGCAAGCACAGGGCAGCTCCGTGTTCCAGTCTCGACTCCCAGGTAGGGATGCCCTCTCCAAATCTCTTGGAAAAGAAATAAGTGAAAGAAGAGTGAATAATAAGTGAAAGGAAAACTCCTGGAGCTGCTAAAAGCTGCTGCCTGAAAGAGCCTGGCTTGCCAAAGGCTGCACCCTGCAGCCTGTGTGGGACCTGCTGGGGGCTGATGGGCTCGGTGGGGATGAGAGCACTTGCAGCCCTGAGCTCACAGCTGCAAATTGCTTCCAGGAATGTTTTTAAAAGCATCTGACAATGCAGTGGGCATGGCAGTGCTGGTCAGAGCTGTGCTGGGGAGGGTGCTGGGTGTGCCTGGCTCCCTCCAGGTGTGCAGATGGGTTTGGGATTTATTTGGAGTTTGGCTGTGCGTGGCTCAGTGTGTCCATTCACAGAGCTACATGCCAGGGTCCTGTGTCTGCATCTGCCAGCTCCTGGCACTCATGGACTTTGTGGCAAATTCAGTGTGGTCCCAGGGGTCCCTGACCCCCAGGATGTGCTCCAGCTGTGCTTCCAGACTGCCTGGAGCCCAAGGGCACTGAGAGGTGGCACTAGGAGAAGAGCACAAGGCAAACACCCAGGATCTCCCTGGCAGTGAGGTCCAAATCCGAGCTGACCTCACCTCGTAGCCCTTTCTTCCACGGACACAGGGCTCCCCTAGTCCTGGCCTAAACCCTGTTGGCATGGAGCAACTCTGACAAGGACCCCTGGGAAAGTCCAGATGCCTTTGGTCATGGAAGGGGTGAAGGCACATGTCCCTGCAGCCCCTCCTGTCCCAGGGCTTGGAGGATGGTATCTGCTCATTTCATGGGAGATATTCCCCATCCCTGCAAGTGTTCAAGGGCAGCTTGGACAGGGCTTGGAGCCCCCTGGTCCAGTGAGAGGCAGTCCTGCCTGTGGCAGGGTAGTGGAACACGATGGTCTGTAAGGTCATTTCCAACCCAAACCACTCTGTCATCCTGTGGTTAATTCCACCATCAGTTGGAAAATGTGGGGCTGGAAGCTGTGGTGATGGGATCTGTGGCTGTCAGGCTTGCTAAAGCCTGGCTAATGTGCAGTTACTCAGCGAGTAAAATAGGGAGGATGTTGTTTGCATATGAAATCACTCTCTTTAAAATGCCTTCCCTCTCCTCTCCGAGCAGAACCAGCTGGAGGGGGTCTAATAACACTCATCCCTCACCCTGACATCGCTCATGGCATCTGTCTCTGCTGCAATTACCTCAATTTGCTTTTTCAGACCAGGGCTCATTTCTGATGCCACTTTGAGCAGATGAAAAATCCCATTAGGGGTTAGGTCAGTGAGTTACTCCCCATCCCACTCCCCATTGCCCACCCTCGTGGATGGTTAGAAACACACAGAGAGTGGGGAGCAGGGGCAGCAGAGCCTGACACCAGGGCAATGGGCACTCCAGGGTGGCTCAGGGACACTTTGAGGATGCTTTCCTTCCCTCCGGTGAGTCACCACATTTATTTGTGTGCAGGCAGTGCCAGGCTGTGCTGACCTCCTGTAACAATAGCTATGGACTGAAAGGGATGGGGAAATTAGGGTGGAAATGCTTAAAAAATGTGAATTTGGAGGGTTTGTTTAAATCCAGCCACCAGGCCTGGTTTGGTTTTAGGGTTTTGGCCAAGCTGGGGTTACAGCACCACTTGAGGCAATGGGAATTGGAGTTACCCCACAAATTTTGGACCTACAGGACCAAGCCCCCTGCAGTGCAGAGGAGGGGCTGCGAAGTCCACGCACCCAGTGAGACCCTTCTGCTCCCTCCTGCCAGGCTGGAGGTGTTGGGGTCTGTGCCCTCACAGAGTGGCTGCGAGCACAGCCCTGTCCTTGGCTGCTGCCAGGGCTGGGGGGGCTCTGCCAGCCCTCACTGCTGGCACTGCTCCTGTGGTCTGTAAGACTCTGCTTTATGGTCCCATTTCCCATGTCAACCCATCTAAACCAGGCAGGACCACACAGTGTCTCAGACAAAGGGACTGATGAGATTTTGTGCCTTAGCACAAGTGCCTGGCTGGGTACAGCAGCATCTTGCCATGGCCCATCTTTAAAACGGGGGGCATTTGGGTCGTGTTGCTTGTCCTGGGGTGCAGAGACCCCACAGACCCCGTCTCTGCCCAGGGAAAGCCCCACCACAGGTGCTGAGCTCTTGGATACAGCTGAAGTAGCTCTCGGCTGCTGGAGAGGGTGCCCCACCTTGAGGGGACCAGAGGAGAGCTCAGCTGCTGAGGGAGATGGGGCTGGGCCACGCTTTCTGCTCTTTGTTAGAGGAAAACAGAAGTCGGGCAGCTGCAGGAGGTGCTGGCACAAGAAGGAGCTGGGAATGGGCTGGGTGGGTAATTGCCAGTGATGGGCTGAGGTGGCAGCAGTGGGGATCCACCAGCCCTGGCTGGGGCGGGGGGGGTCTGGACCCACCCTGCAAACAGGGCAGCCCCCAGCCCTGCGGCTCCTCTTCCTCACAAAGGACGAGACGCTCCCGCTCGGGGTCCGGCTGCGTCCCCCGTGCCCCCCAACCCATCCCCAAACACGGCTCCCTTGCACTCCCCGAGCTGCTCCCGGCACGCAGGGCCTCTGCTGTCCCCTTCGCTCAGCACCCGCAGCCCCGCACTCACCGCAGCCCCGCACTCACACTCCTCTCACCCTCACACTCCTCTCACCCTCACACTCCTNCCATCCCCAAACACGGCTCCCTTGCACTCCCCGAGCTGCTCCCGGCACGCAGGGCCTCTGCTGTCCCCTTCGCTCAGCACCCGCAGCCCCGCACTCACCGCAGCCCCGCACTCACACTCCTCTCTCCCTCACCCTCCTCTCACCCTCACACTCCTCTCACCCTCACACTCCTCTCACCCTCACACTCTTCTCACCCTCACACTCCTCTCACCCTCACACTCTTCTCACCCTCACACTCCTCTCACCCTCACACTCCTCTCACCCGCCAGGATCGCCCCTCTCGGTGCTGCCTGCGCTCAAGGAGCCGGTTCCTACCCAGCCTCCTCCTGCTGCTGCCTCACACCCGGGCACACTCACACGTGAGGCAGACTCATAGCTGGCGCACACTCACAGCCCTTGCACACTCACTCCTGCTGCTGTTTGTCCCGCAGCACGCTCTCGCCCCTGCGCACACTTTCTCTTGGTGCAAACTCCCTCCCGCTCCTGCCTCAGCCCTGGCGTGCTCTCACTCACCCCTAGCGCACACCCGCTCCTGGCGCACACTCCCTCGGTGCCATCTCAGCGCTCCCATGTGCTGCGCTGACCCTGGCACAGCCTGGCTCCCTCGGTGCCCCTCGCTCCCTGCGCGTCCCCCCCTCGGCCAGCCCAGCCTCACCTGACGATGCCGTACATGACCAGGACGTTGCCCAGCAGCCCCACCACGCACACCACGGAGTAGAGCGCGGTGATGACGACGGCGATGAGGATGGATGTGGCGTTCTTGGCCCGCTGCAGTCCCGTGTCGTTGTGCCCGTGTCCAGGCGGGGGGGCCCAGGTGGTGCCGTTGTCCCAGGGGGTGGCGGTGGCCATGGCCAGCAGCGAGGGCAGTTCCGTGGTCACGTCCATGGGCACATCCATGGGCACATCCATGGGCACATCCATGGGCACATCCATGGGCAGCTCCCTGGCCCGCGGGCGGCCGTGGCCCCGCTGGATCCGCCGGGCGCATCCGAGCGCCGCGGGTTCGAGACCCGCTCGGGGCCGGTGCCGCCGCCTCCTGCGGCCGC
>WBNO01026762.1:15964-65444 GCA_013400575.1 Peucedramus taeniatus | reverse complement strand
CCCACATCTCTGCCTGCTCCTCTCCCCCTTGCTCCCTACCCGTCCCACCCGTCCTCGCCTTCCTCCACCTCGGTCGATGGCTGCCTTTCTCCACTCGGCAGGTCCTTGTCTTCCCTCCACGGTCCCGTTTTCCCCTCATCCCTGTCTGCCTCTCCCCATCCCTGCGTGCCTCGCCCCACGCTTCCATTCCTGCCTACCTTTCTCTCCCACCGATCCCTCCTTGCGTTCCCCCTCCACGCCCCCAAGCCTGTCGCTCTCTCTCCCCATCCCTGCCAGCCACCCCTCCCGGTTCTTGTCCTCTCAGCCCGTGTCTGAGCCCCGCTCTCCCCAGTCCCTGCCTCTTTTCCCCCCGCCAGTTCCTTACCTGCATCCCCTCTCCCTCATTCCTGCCTCTCCCGCCCCTCCGTGCCTGCCTTCCTCCTCCCTGTGTCTCCCCCCCTCCTCCCGGTGCCTGCCTCCCCCAGTCCCTGCCTGCCCCCCGTGCCCGGCGCCTGCGAGGGTCCCGCGCTGCGGCTCTTTGGGGTTTTCTTTGTCTGTAGGAAAGCAGGGGACAAACAGCCCCCTTGTCCACAAAGCAAAGCTCGGCAGTCTCCAGTTCCCCCTTGGCCTCTGCTTTTTCTTCCTCCCCTTCGCTGTCCCCGCCCCGTGCTGTGGGGTTGGGGGGTGCTGCTTGAGTCTGGGGGCGCTGAGAAGGTTGGGAAGATGTTGCAGGGGGATTCAAGAGGGATATTGTGGGGTGAGGGAGGGAACGGGAGGGGTGCCAGGGCAGAGTGATGCAGGAATGCTGAAGAGGGATTTGGGGAGCAATGTCGGGGGGACTTTGGAGGAGTGCTTGGAAAGCAATAAGGAATGCTGGGGGTGCTAGAGGGGGTTTCTGGGGGCTTAGGAGGGATGCTGCTGCAGGCTAAGGTATTTAGGGAGATGCTGCAGAGTGAAGGTGCAAATACAGACCCAGCAGCACCTGCTTAGCAAAGCTGGGCTTTGTGGGATGTTGAGGGTCACCTTCCCCTTTCCAAGGAGCCTTTCCAGCCTCGGAGCAGGACTGCCTTCCTCTGGCAGGACTCCCCCTTTTCAGGGTCTGCAAAGCTGAGAGGCAGGAGCCCTCTTTATCCTGGAGCCCAAATGGAGGCAGAGGCTGTGGGTGCACACACCCGGGGTGTCCCCATCTCCTGTTTGCTTTGGGGATAGAGTCATTAATTGCCCAGTGCCCTGGGACAGCAGTGGCTCAGACAGAGAGGATGATTTGCTGCAGTTTTGGGTACATTTGGCTCCAGAGAGACTGAGCAGGAGACACAGGACACGGAGGAGAGGCCAGCAGCTCGTGCAGCCCTGGAGAGGGGGTTCCAGTCTGTGCAGGGCTCTGCCAGCATCAAACTCCTGCGGTGCTGAAGCATCCAGACATTTCATCAAGAGCCTCATAAAAACGCCCAGGAGGGAATGGATGGCTTTTCATTCATGCCGTGGCTCAGATGGGAACCAGCTCCAGGGCTGCTGAGCAGGAGGCAGGAGCAGTGTGCTGTGTGTTTCTGTCCCCACAGTGTGAGGTGGCTGCAGTCCTGGCTTTGTCCCACAGCGCTGCTGGGACGGGTAAAGGCAGGAATTGGGAGCACAGGGATGGATTTAATGGGTAAAGGCAGGAATTGGGAGCACAGGGATGGATTTAATGGGTAAAGGCAGGAATTGGGAGCACAGGGATGGATTTAATGGGTAAAGGCAGGAATTGGGAGCACAGGGATGGATTTAATGGGTAAAGGCAGGAATTGGGAGCACAGGGATGGATTTAATGGGTAAAGGCAGGAATTGGGAGCACAGGGATGGATTTAATGGGTAAAGGCAGGAATTGGGAGCACAGGGATGGATTTAAGGTGTCTGTCTTGGTTCCTGCACTCTGAATGCATCAGCCTCCTTACCTGGAGGCTGTTCCCATTCCTGCAGTGCTTTTACAAGCCCAGGCAGGACAGAGGGGGATGTTCTGCACCTTGTGTGGTCCAGAATATGGAATTTAAATACCTTCCTGGGTGAAAAGAGCTCCCAAACCCAGGGCGAGGTGTTGAGCATCTGCTGAGCCTGGCTCTGCTGCAGGCCAGTTGCTGATCTCTCCCAGTGGGAAGGAAAAATCAGGTTGGGGAGTGTAAAATAGCTTTTAGCATGGCTGAGGAGCTCTCTGGAAAAGAACACATCCCTTTGCTTGGCTCCTGGCATGGCCAGAGGCCCCACACTGCCCCTTTTCCAATGGGTTATCTGCAAAGGACGAATCATCCTGGCAGGTTCCAGCAAACACGTCCTCTCAGCTCAGCTCCAGCATTTCTTTAGAATTTTTTTTTTCAGCTGGAATGTTAAAAATAAACCCAATGGACACATAAAACAAATGGAAAATCTTTAAAGGGCTTTGGTGCTCATCTGCCTGCTCTCAGCTGTTGCTGCTCCAGCTGCCAAGCCTGGCTGCTGCCGTGAACGGAGTTCCAAAATTGGGGAAACTGAGGTATTTTGGAGGGGAGAGCATCACTCCAATGCAGTGCACGTGATGTGGTGGGTCTGGCAGGTCCTGACCCCCAGCACTGGTCCTGGGACTTCTCTCTGCATCCTGAGTTTGATCAATGCCACTTTATCTTCCCTGGGAGGGTGGGCAGGCCCTGGCACAGGGTGCCAGAGCAGCTGTGGCTGCCCCATCCTTGGAAGTGCCCAAAGCCAGGTGGGAAAAGGCTTGGAGCAGCCTGGGATAGGGAAAGGTGTCCCTGCCATGGCAGGGGGGGCACTGGATGAGCTTTAAGGTCCCTTCCAGCCTAAACCATTCAGTGATGCTCTGATCTTGGATCAAGTCCTGCTCTCCTGCAGGGATTGCTTCTCTTAGGAAGTTCTGTGTGGAAATGCCTTAGCTCTTATTTTCTCACCCACACCCTGAAAAAGAAATAATCTATCAAATTGAGATGGTGAGAGCAATGCTGAGGCTGTCGAGGAGCACAGTTCACGTCGCTCCTTTGCCTGGTGAGCCAAGGCCCATCCAAGGGGACTTACAGGGAGCCACTAATGGCAATGTTTTGACTTACTCAGAGACTGAAAACTTGACAAAGTGTAGATGGAGCTCAGCTTATGCTGAACCACTTTGGGGGGCTCCATTGGCATTGGCTCCCCTCATTCATAAGGATGAGCTGGGACATGCACACAATCACACCTTGGGGTATTGCAGCAGAAAATGTCACTTTGTTTTCTGTACATCTGAGGTGTTTTGGGGCTTGGGAGAGAATGGACCAGATGCTCGATGAGCATCAGCCCAACTGCACTGGTAAGCACCGAGCTGCAAGTCCAGACCGCTCCTCCATCTCCCTAGGGCTCACCACTTCCCCTCCCTCCACTGACAGCTCCAGATAAATCAGCCTTGAAGAGGAAAATGGGCTGATTTGTGTGTTTTGTTTTCCCATGTCAACATATCTGAGTGTTTTCATACCTTGCGGGGCAGCTGCTGCAAAGAACAAAGCCCATCCGTCAGGGGAGTTAAAATTAGATGAGATTCTTCTGTGCCTCACCATTCTGCATGGCTGCATGTGAGGTGGGGGTTTTGCAGCATTATTTCCCTGGCTCTGTGTGGAGAGGCTCCCTCAGGGCAGGGTGTCTGCACACTGAGACCACCAGGGTCGGAGTTGAGTCCAGAGGATGGATGGAAAATCTCTGCTCCCCACCTTGCAGGCAACAGTCCCTCTCCCAGAGGTCAGTGATGTCTCGAGGGTGATGCCATCAGTATCCCTGAGATGTTCTTGGGACGAGAGATGGGCTGTCCCCCAAGCTGTGCCAGCCTGCCCCAAGCCCGCTGCTCCCACCCAGGGCTGGGGACAGCAGGGCTCCTTACAAATGCAGGGTGAGTGCATCTGCTAGTTCATCCTTTTCCATGAAAAATGCCTCCAAGGTGGTGATTGTCTCATCGGAGGGTTAATGAGCCTTTTCCCTCAGCCGGGCCCATGCAGGGACAGCGAAGGGCTCGTGGGCACCAGGCTGTGCTGGCAGTGAAGGAAGGATGAGCATTACACCCCATCCCTGGGGAACTCCATCCCCACAGGAGCCTGTTTCCCTGACTGTTGCTTATTTAGGTATTTTTACCACCCCACGGCCCCCTGTGTGCTGCCTTTGTCTGACCGGGAGCTGGCAGCGTCCCCCTGGATTTTGGGGAGCTGGGAGCCTGAGCCGTGCCCCCCTCAGCTGGTGCTCAGAAGCAGCAGTGCTGCTTCCCCCCGGAGCATTAACAACCTGTGAGTCATCTCAGAAATGAACCATCGTGGGGAGGGAGGAGCAGGGCAGCGTGCTGCTCCCAGGCAGAGCCGGGCTGGAAAAATGAAGTTTTCTGCTGCTGTGGAAGGAATTGGTGTCAGTGTGACCCCCGGGCTCCCTGAGGGGCTGGGTCTTCCTCGACAGGGAGCAGGTCCTTTGAGACTGAGCCAGGGGGACTCCGTGTGGTGTTTGGGGCCGGCTGTAACACGGGAACCAGGTGTCCTGGGGCTGCTTGTGCCATGCTTGTGCCATGCTCCATCCTTGTGCCATGCTTGTGCCATCCTTGTGCCATGCTCCATCCTTGTGCCATGCTGGAGGGCCAAGGACTCCAGGCACAGTGGCAGACACACACTCGGGCTACCAAAGGACAGGGAGGAGCGCCAGCTCTGGGTTTCCCAAGTGATAATGTCTGTCTGTCTGTCTGTCTCCTGAGAGTCGGACTGGAGATTTGCCAGTGCCTGCTACGGTACCAACAGGATGGGGGTTAGACCCACGCCAAATGTGGCTTAAACCCCCTGGGCCACCTTTGGCCACCCTGATCGGGGAGGAGGCAGGCTTCTTTCTCAGCAGATAAATGTTACACTTTGTGCAACTTAGCCCTGAGCCACAGTGCAGGGCAGGGTGCTGCCATCACCCGCAGCCCGGGGTGGGACGGACACGGGGCTGTTCAGCTCCCCGAGTCACCTCCCACCTCCCGGGAGGGCTCCGGAGATGCTGGGGAAGAAGCGGGCGCTGCCTCTGATGTTGGGAATCCCGGCCAGCTGCAATCCCGCTGCTCTCTGACTGTGCCAAATCACAGAGTGCAGCTTCAGAGCCTCTCGCTCCGGACCCAGACCCTGGCTCTTCCCTCCCCTTTCCCGAGCTCCTGCAGAAGTTCATGGGATGGTTTGGTTTGGGGTAGGGAGAGGACAGGAAACCTCCTTTCAGTGGAAGCCTGGTGGAAAAGCACAGGATTGGGTGTTTTAGCCATCCTGAGGGTGGGCTCCCAATCCAGGATGAGGACAGGAACAGGGAAGAGCTGGAGGAAGAGGAGCAGTGACAGCAAAGGCTGCTGTGCTCAGCCTCTCCCAGCTTCAAAGGCAGCTCCCCCTCCTCCAGCCTCTCTAGCCTGCAGAACCTCAGACAGCTGATCAGAGAAGGTGATTTCTCTCTCTCTCTCTCTCTCTCTCTCTTTTCTTTCTTCTTCTGAAAGGCACAAAAGCCACCCTTTCACTACCTGCATTTTGCAGATGTGCTGGGATCTTCCTCCCACCCTGTCTCCCACTCTTCCTCTCTGAAAATATCCCAGCCTAGCAGGAAGTCAGTATCACACTCCAGCCATGTCATTGTCCCCTTCCTGATTGCCTCTGTCTTGGGAAGACATTTTCAGGGAAGATTTCCTCTCTGATTATCAGATTTGGGTCATTTTTTTTTTTCTTAAGACCCATTTTAGAGCTGCAAACCTGCTGGGCTCAGCTGGGCTGTCCCTGGGGAGCACTTGGCCAGCCTGTCCTGTGGTTAAACGAAGACCAGTAATAAGGAAAAATTGAAAGCAGTGATTTACTGATTGGAACAGCTCCTCTTCCACAGCTATCTGCCTGCCTATCTAAATACAGATATATATTTTCTAAACACAAACTGCCAACATCCCTGCTCTGAAGCAGCTGAGAGCCAAACACAAGAATTTAAAAGAGCAATATTAAATAACTGATGTCCAATGAAAGCCTGAGGCGGAAGGAAATACTCTGCCAATAGATACCTATTTACATGGAGAACAAAACAGCTGGAAGCAGATTTTTCCTCTCTCCCAAGGTTTCGGCTTCAGCAGGTTGAGGGAGAGGATATTTGATGTGTAAATCCCTTCCTGCTGCTGAGTTTGGGGGAGGCAGAGCCACGTCAGGAGCAGCCCTGGCTCAGGGAGGTGTTGGCTTAGATAAAATGTTGTTGATTTAAAGGATTTTTTTAAAATGTGGGTTTTTAACTTGCCCTTCTTGGCTTGCCCTCCCATGGCACAGTAGGGAGCAAAACTTGGTTGGGGACGGCCACAGCTCCCAGGAGCTGTCCCCCGTCCCCATCAAGGAGCAGCACACACTCATCCATATGGACGTGGCAGAGGGACTGGCAGCATCAGAGCAGCAGCGCTGCCAGGGATGAAGGGAGGCAGTTTGCCCATAACCACCTGCAAGGTGATGCTCCAACCGAATTCCCAATCCCAGAATGGATTTTTCCCATCAGCCTGATGGAAAGACCCATCCTCCTCCCTTCCACTAATAACTGCACTCCATTAACAGCTGCAGTGTTCCAGGCTAAGTGTTCCCATTTCTCCCACAAACGGGGCCCTTCTTGCCCACCCAACAGCACAACACCCCCCCCTCCCCATGGCCGTGGGACCAGAGCTGGGTGCCAAGGGGACACTTTTTCGTCCTTGCTGTAACCAAGACATCTTCTGAGCAAAGCAATTTTTCATTTTGCCTCGTGCTTCCACCTTCCCGGTATCCAAGCACAGCCGGGATCCTCTGAGGGGCTGGATGACTCACCACAGCAGAGATGTAAGGGCATTAGCACGGCTCCTCCCTGGGCTCTGCATCTCCCACCACCAGGAGCTTTTATATCCCAAGCATCTTTCCTGCCCCGAGGAAATGTCAGTGCAGCCGCACAACGGCGGGGCAGAGGGAGAACGCGGAGGGGGCAGCAGGGCTGGGGCTGGAGCGGGGAGGGTGCCGAGGGGATGGGAGCACACACGGAGTGTCACAGCCTCGCTGGCGGCAGCGGGACACCCGTGTCCCCCGCGGTCCTGCGTCCTCCAGCGGCTCCTGCTCCCTGTTCCCTTCTCCCTGCTCCCTTCTCCCTGCTCCCTGCTCCCTTCTCCCTGTTCCCTGCTCCCTGTTCCCTTCTCCCTGCTCCCTTCTCCCTGTTCCCTGCTCCCTGTTCCCTTCTCCCTGCTCCCTTCTCCCTGCTCCCTTCTCCCTTCTCCCTGTTCCCTTCTCCCTGTTCCCTTCTCCCTGTTCCCTGTTCCCTTCTCCCTGCTCCCTTCCCCAGCGCTGTGGCGGCTGCACTTGGCTCACTAATTACGAGCCGTGCCCAGACGGGCTGCTTTGCTCGGTGCTGTTAATTAGCGTTTGTTGCCCTGGTGGCCGCTGACCCTGCCGGAGCTGGGAATTGGCTGCTGGGGGTGACGGCTTTGCTGCCAGCGGCCGGCGCTGGTGGCTCAGCTCCTGGGCGATGGCCGCGGGACAAACGATTTAAATTCTCATTTTGGAAAGATGGGGCGGCTCGCTGGAAGAGCGTGGCCCTCAGTGCCAGCTGCTCTCGACTTTCAGGCTCCCAGAAACCTTGGAGAAAAGGCAAAGAGCTGAGACAGTTGGGATTGTTCAGCCTGGAAAAGAGGCTTCGAGGTCACCTAATTGTGGCCTTGCAGCACCTGAAGGAGCTGTCGAGAAAGAGAGAGACTATTTACAAGGGTCTGGAGAGGCAGGACAAGGAGGAAAGGCTTTCCACTGCCAGAGGGCAGGGATAGATGGGATATTGGGAAGGAATCCTTCCCTGTGAGGGTGGGGAGGCCCTGGCACAGGGTATCCATCCCTGGAAGTGTTCAAGATCAGTCTGGACAGGGCTTGGAGCAGCCTGGTTTAATGCGTGGTCCCTGCCTATGCCAGGGGGTGGGGCTGGATGGGCTTTAAGGTCCCCTCACCCTCCAAGAACTCCGTGGTTCTATGACTGTGAAAGGGGGCACAGATTTGGCTGAGGGAAGAGCCTGGGACCTGTCCAACCTGTCCTTCTAGGGTGTTTTTCCTCAGTAAATAATTGACATGGGGCTGGGAGACTCTGGGATGGTGTAAAGCAGGTGAAAAGATACTTTGGGGGCATTACAAGCAAATCAGGGCTAGAAAATGTGCAAAGATCATTTTTCCTCTGCAACACCAGCCCTGCCTGGTCCTTGCATTTTGGTGCAGAGGATCAAGGAGTAGGGATGAGCCTGAATATCCCACTGAGCCCCCCGGGCTCCTCCTCCTCTTTCCCATCACCTGGGTGCTCTACCTGCACTAAACCTGTCCTAAACCATGTTAATCTGTAGAGCAACTGTCCCTCCACCCCCCTTCCCCCCCGCCTTGCTCAGCAGCTCTGTCCTCCAGCCACCTGGCACTTCATTATATCACTCAAGATTAATCCACAGCTCCTAATTGCCGAGCACCCAAGAGCTCCTGGCAGGGAGGGAAAAAAGTGTCAGGCAAAAAAGCCAATGTCTTTTTTTTTTTTTCTCTCTGCAATATTTAGGTCGAGCTACTGATGTGGGAAGCACAGAGATGGGAATTTGTGTGGTTTGAGAGAATCGGGGGGGTTTTATAGCATTTATTGGGTTTTTTTCGCTGTCATCTCCATCCTGGCTGTAAGAGAGAAGAGTGTGCATGATTCCAGCTGAAAGTGAGGAAAAATTGTATTTTGTGGAGGGATTTTTGCTTTTAATGGGGGATCTTTGCTCAGTTCTTTGCATATTCAGCTAAAGGAGGGGAAAAAAAAAGATCTGTGCCAAGCACTGTGATTTAGGAGGGATTAGATCAAAGTGCTCTGCAGACTCAGCAAACCTCTCTGGCCAGGAGAAAAAAGGGCACGGGGTTTTTCTTTAGGAAAAGTATATTCTGTAATTTTCCATGCGATGCATTTCACTTCAGAAATAAAGGTCTGGGTTTAGTTTGGGCTCTTTTGATGCTTTTAATCATCACAAAGCCTGGTGTGCAGAATTGCAGCCATACACCTTGAGAATAATTTCCTTCCAATGGACTGCAAACACTGCAGATGAAAACTGATTTTTTTTTTGTTTGGTTTTGTTTGGTTTTGTTTGTTTGTTTCTTTTCCAAAAAAACACCCCAAAGCAAACACCCAGTCAGCTCAAATCCATGGCTTTGCTCCAAGAATTTTGGCTTGGCTGAAGATCCAGGCTGGATCATGTGGCTGTCCTTGGCAATCACTAATTTTTTCAGAGCTGCTCCAAAGCAATTCAATCACTCACATCAAGACAAAACAGTGAAAGAGAAAGGAAATTCCATTTATATCCCAACCTGGGGCTGGAACCCAGGAACTGGGAGGCTCAGGAAATTTTTCCCTCCTATTTCAGTGCTATTTGTGTGTCATTCAGTGCTGGGAGTCTCCTGCTGGATACCCCTGCCTGGTTCCTCCAGGTGTTTAGGGACCACCAATACTCTGCATCCTTTGACAATCACCCCTGTGGAATCCAGACCCAAAGCCCTGCATTCCCCATCTTCTCCTGCCCTTGGAGCAGAGGCAGCACCTTCTGTTTAGCAAAACCAGTGCTTAGGAGTTTATTGAAACAAAAAGCTGAACAAGGAGCCCAGCCTTTGGAAGGCTTTGGCTGAGTCATAGCTCAAAGTGCAGCAGCTGAGGTTTCCCTAAAAAATGTAGGGTCTCTACAGCTCTTGCTTTCATTTGCATCAAGTCCCAGGATGGTGCAGGGTGTGCTCAGCTTTTGAGGTACTGACCAAGCTTCTGGGATTTGGGGAAGAGCTGTTGGAGTCAGAGTATTGGGGGCACATGGGGCACCTTTCATGGGTCACCAAGGCACAGGGAGTTTTCTGGACTTCCCCCAACCCACACAGGACCCTCTGCATCATTCCTGCCCTCCCCAAACCATTCCGGGGCTGTGCTTTCCTGCTTTTCAAGGGAAGTCAGCCCAATTCCTGAGCAGGGCTGTCCCCTGTGCCCACATCACCCCCGTGTGATCACCTGTGGCAGAAGCCGTGAGGCAGAGCTGGGAGTGCTGGGTGGTTTTCCCAGGAGATTTGAATCTTGTCTGCTGGTGACAGCAAAGGGAGTTGTGCCAAGAGCCTGTGGCTGTCACCAGAGAAATATTGTATGTGGGTTTGAGGTCTGGGGAGGTGTGCTCCTCACATTTCACTGAACGTGATTCCTTCGCTCAGGATTTTATCCTGAGAAGAACAAAAAGGCAGAGAGGCCCCAGAGATGGGAAATAATCCTGATCTCATTGGCTTTTCTTGTGCTGTGCTCATGTGGGATGTTTCAGGAATTGTTTACCTGAAGTGCTGAGCCTGGCTGGGCTCTGCTGTGAGTTGTTTTCAGTCACTGACCAATGGTCACAGGAACTGTGTGGGGACTCTGGAAAGAGTCACGAGTTTTCATTATTATCTGTTCAGCCTTCTGTAAGGATCCTTCTCTATTCTTTAGTATAGTTTAGTAGAGTTTTCTTTAACATAATATAGTATAATAAAATAATAAAATAACCTTCTGATAACATGGAATCAGAACATCATTCTTCCTGCCACGGAGGCTCAAGGCTTCTTACAACAGGGAGGCAGGGAGTGCCTGTGCCTAAGGGATGATTACCTTTTGATAATTACCTACTGATTGGAAGTCAGCATGGGAATGGGCAGGGGAATCTGCTCAGTTTGTCACAGAGCCTGCCAGTCATGGAATCATGGAATGGTTTGGGTTGGAAAGGGCCTTAAAGCCCACCTCATTCCCCCTGCCATGGACAGGGACACCTCCCACTGTCCCAGGCTGCTCCAGCCCTGTCCAGCCTGGCCCTGGGCACTGCCAGGGATCCAGGGGCAGCCACAGCTGCTCTGGGCACCCTGTGCACAACAGGAGCACTGGGACCCACACAGAGAGGTAAAGACTGGCTCCAAAACTGCTTTAATGCACTTCAGTTCAGAGACACAAACCACCAGCAGCTACTCTATTCCTTTCCAAGCAGCCCAGGTGGTTGAGAAGCCACAGCTGAGGCTCCCTCCAGGGTCAGCTGTCCTGGTGGGGGACAGGACACATCATCTCCTCCATCCTTGCACACAGGGACCTGCCACTGTCTGACCAGGGCCAGGGGAGTTAGAGATGCATAAAGTGAGAGGATGGGGAAATGGGGTTGCCAAGGAAACCACAGAACAGCAAAGTTCTGATTGTTTTCTCAAGGCTGGAAAAATGCGGGGGAGAAGGGCAGCGGCAAAGCCCGGTGCTGCAGGCGAGCTGGGGGCAGGAGTACAGGGGGGCGACCCCTGGGCAAGCCAGGACTGCAGAGTAAAACTGGCCATGTCAGATTCCGTGCCCCAGGGTGTCCCTGAGCTGGCTGAGTGCAGTCCTTGGGGAAGGGATGTGGTCTGGCAGCACCAGCAGTGGCTGTCCCCTCATGGGGAAGCCTGGCTGTGGTTGGACACTCTGTGGGGTTGTTTAAAGTGTTGCAGGTTGGAGGTTGAATATAAAAACTCCATCAGAGAGAAGACTGAGCATCTCCTTGGAGTACCTGGTGAGGTTTAAAAGATGTGTTGATGCGGCACTGGGGACGTGTAGTTAGTGGTGGGCTTGACAGTGCTGGGAGAGCAGTTGGGCTCAACTATCTTGGGGGTCTTTTCCAACTGGAATGATTCTGTGATTCATGCAGAGATAGGCAGGGAGAGGCAGGAAGAGACACCAACCTCTGCCGAAGCTTCAGAGCATCCAAACCTGGAGCCTCAGAGTGGGTAAATCAACCCCTGGCAGGGATTGTGAGGGCCTCTCCATCACTGCATGGTCACGACCAGCCTCACGTGGGGCTGGAGCTGCAGCTGAGGTCCTGAGGGCTCTTGTCTGCACCTCCTGCCTGCAGAAGGCAGGGGGGACAAATATCAGCATTTGCTGGTGCAGCCAGGGTTCCACCAGTCCAGCTGATGAGAAATTAGAATGGAAGAGCCCACTTCCCCAGAGTTCCAGAGAGATGAGTGCTGGGAGGATGGGCAGCTGCCAGGGACCTTCCCTGCTCTTCTTCCTCGGCAGGCTGGGGGATGTGGAGGGGAGGAGGGGACCATCACTCGGGGAGGAGAGAGGGGAAAGCTCCAGGGACTCTGGAGCTGAGGGGTGGGGAGGGGATGGCAGGATATCCTGGAGGGCTCAGTCCCCAGTTTGGGACTAAAAGTTTGGGAATTGGATTTTTGAAATACACACCCACGTGTTTGTGCCCTTCCTGTGAAACGGGTCAGAGGTGCAGCCTGGGGAATGGAGCCTGTGAACAGCTGCACACCAGAGAGCCCCTCACTGTCCCCTGCCCCACTGTGCTGCAGGGACACACACTGCACCTCCCCAGAGGCTGGACCAGTCACCAGGACCAGGAGCTCCTCCAGCCCAGGTGAGTGGAAATCTCTCCCTGGGGGTGGGGGGACAGAGGAGTCCTTGCTTTCCCAGCTCTCCAGTTTGCTCCTCCCTTTCCTTCTCTGAGATTTCCCAGGGAACTTATTGAGGGGACACAGGGTGACATTTTCCCTGGGGACAGGTCCACAGGGGAACAGAAGGACACAGAGGGATGCCCAGAGATCCATCCTAACATACTTGGGGTCCGGCTCCCTCTGGTATCACTTAACACCTTTATTAGACTGGACTGCAAAAAAATATATCTCCAAATCCCCCCATTTCAACCTTGTCCCAGGCAAACATGCCCTGAGGCACCCTGGGGACGGCCAGGAGCCCCAGTCCTGCCCTTCCTGCACTCCCCTCACAGCTCAAGGTCACACTGATGTTTTATTCATCTCCAACAATCCACTATATTCCTTAATTGCAGCCACACACACTGTCACAAGTGTAAATAATTGCCTTGGAGGCTCATTAATCACTTCAGCGTGTTAACGAGCACCACAGCCCAGAGAGCTCTCTCAGGGGGCTCAAGGGTGGTGGGGACCCCCAAACAGGGAGGGTTTAGCACCCAAGTCTGGGAGCAAATGGCACTGCCTATGAAAAAATTCACACCTCAGCCCAAGATTAAAAAATTAATGATGGGTTAATTAGCAGCTTCACTGTCCTTCTCTGCTCTCACACTCTGGGCTCAGGCAGGCATGGGATCAGCACCCTCATCCCCATCCATGGTCACCATGACCTTCCTGTGTCCCCATCACACCTCACTGCCACTGCAAGAGGCTGGTGGTAGCAAGGGGTGGGCTCAGTGCTACAGGGCTCCATCCCAGAACTCCTGTGGCCAAAGAGATCCCTCCCAGAACTCCTGTGGCCAAGGGGCTCCATCCCAGAACTCCTGTGGCCAAAGGGCTCCATCCCAGAACTCCTGTGGCCAAAGGGATCCATCCCAGAACTCCTGTGGCCAAAGAGATCCATCCCAGAACTCCTGTGGCCAAAGGGCTCCATCCCAGAACTCCTGTGGCCAAAGGGATCCATCCCAGAACTCCTGTGGCCAAAGGGATCCATCCCAGCTGCTCCCTGCTGCCTTTGCTCTGGAAAATGCTCCCCGCTGTTGGTGGAAGCTCTGCCCTGCCATGGGGCAGCCTGCAGCATCCAGACCAAATCAGGGAGCTGCTCCAGCCTTAATTAAAGGTCTTTAATCACCAGTCAGGTGATGGATGAGCAGCAAGCCATGGTTATATCCCAAGCTGGGGCTGGTGAATTTGAGATACATGTTGGAATTCAGTGAGGGATCTTGGACGACCTTGAGGCCCAAGCTGGGGAGCAATAAACTCTAGACAGAGGTCCCAAACCCACCTTAGGAAACAGTCTGTGCTGCAGAGATAGTTCACACCTTTATTACTCTGGCTGGAAGGGTTCTTCCTCACTCCTCTCCCTGCCATCCTTCCTTCTTTCCTGGGACAGTGCCTTCAAGCCAGGATGGATGGTCCATTTGTCACAGAGCACAGGGGCACGGTGGCATCCCAACAGCATCTGGATATGCTGCAACCACCCTGTCCCCTCCATGTCTCTCCCCTCCCTCTGTGAGCACTTAGGTGAGGAAGAAGGTGTTTGGTTTAAAACCTGGCCCTCTGCCACCCTCAGCTCCCAGGCACAGCCCCATGTCCATGGAGCAATGTCTGTCCTGCCCCCAAATCATCCGAGTCCAGGTTTCTCTCAGGGAAGGACGTGCTGCCCAGGCTGTACGAGTCTCCCTTTCCAGGAATGAGTCTGTTCCCAGTGGGATCCCAGCACACCCCAATCAAGGGCAGGTATTTGCAGGGAAGAACCATTCACAGGGACCTTCTCGAGTGAACTTGACATTGCTGGAGGCCAGGTCCCCAGGATGTTCAAGGGAGCCCAGTGCAAGGGAACAAGGAGCTTGGGAACAAGGTTTAGGGACTGGTGCCACTCTGACCCCTCCTCCCCAGCCCAGCTGCCCAGTGTGGTGTCACAGCATCTTGTCTTGCACCACGTTCCCTCCAGCCCAATCGCCAGCAGTGTCAGCAGAACTGCAGGAGAAACAGAGCCCAGGGCAGGTGGTAAGGCCTCAGCCAGCACCCAAAGCACCCTTCAGGGGGCTCTGCTACCCCTGCAGGCTGGGAAAGGGGTGATGTGCCCAGAGCCTCTCCCCAGATGGTTACAGACCTTCCAGCGGTTCCCACATTCATTGCACAGCACGAACGTTGTCATGGGCTCGTCGGCGCTGCGCGTCTGCACCTGGGGAGGAGCAGCACCGGCTCAGGGGAGACCCTTCTGGCTTCCTCAAGCCCAGGTGCCCCGAGGAGCAGGCCTGACCTGGTTGTACGTGCAGTTCTTCTTCTTGCACTTGCCGCACTGGAAGAGGTCGGTGACGGTGCCTCCTGTCTTGGCCATCTGGTGCTCCCGGATGGCCTCCTGGGTCATGGCGTTCCGCAGCTTCTTCAGCTCATCACTGGCCATCTCCTGCCACCAGCATTGGCCCACTGGAGTCAGTGTGGCCATGGCTCTGCTCATGTCCAAGTACCACAGTCCAACACCTTCCCCGATCCTCTCCCAAAACAGGATTAATCCTGCTCTCTGTGCTTGCTGGAGAGCTCAGACCCATCCCGATGAAAAAATCACCCCATCTTCAAACTAAAACTACTGCCTGCTGGGATCTGTCTCCCCACAGCGGAAACTGGGCTTCCGAGGAGCCTGATTTGTGGACCTTGGTTGAGGAGGACAAATGGGGACACTCCCACCTGATTCCTGCCAGTGTGACATCCCACACCCAGATCTGTGATGGGCTGGGGGCCTGCAGGGCTCTAAGGGCACCTAGCAGTGCTGCCAGCTTTCTCCTAATGCTCCCTGCATCTCATTCAGCAGTGGGGTGGGACAGGGAGGTGCTGGGACAGCCCCACTGGGGGCAGCACCAAGCCAAGACCCAGCCCTTGGGCACCAGAGGGGCAGCATGGAAGAGATCTGTGGGTCCCAGCCCCGTGCACCCCCTGCCCACCTCGGCAGTCATGCGGGCGATGAGGCCGGGCTCGATGGCCCCACACAGCACGTTCCTCCTCAGAGCAGGGTTCTTGGGGTCCTTCAGGTTGCTGATCCTGCTCCGCACCCGGTTGCGATACTTCATGTCTGTGCTCTTCAGCTCCTGGAAGATATGTGGGGTCTGTCAAGGAATCAAGGCGGGTGGATGCCAGCCTGGGTGCTGCTGTCACCAGGACCAGGGGTCACGTGGAGGTGGCTGATCTCAGTGGGGCTTTCCCCTCTGTGGGAAGTGTCCCCATCCTTGGCTTTAAGAGGAGGAAGCACAGCTTGAGGTGTGGGGAGGAAAATGACTTTGCATTGCCTTGGAATGTCTAATATCCAGGCAAGGCTGTGGGGCTCAGGGACTGCCACCAAGCCCTGTGCTGGGACAAAAGTTTATGGTGCAGAGGACTCAGTCTACTCCCTCCTCACAAAGAACATGGGTAGGGACAGGTCGATGCAGCAGCTTTGGGCACAGAATCTGGGAGGCACCAAAAAGGGCACACAGGAGGTGAAGCACCCTGGGGTTGGTCCTGGTCTCAGGGGGCTGCCAGGAGAATCCCAAGCCTTAAGTTGGGGGTGGGCAGAGGTGGCTCCATCCCTGCCAGCATGGCACAGCCTGGACATTGTGACAGAGTGGTCCTGGCAGGAGACGCAGGCACCCACAGCAGGCTCATGGAAAAAGCTTTGGCTGGGTTTGGATTTATTTCCCCAGGGATGAGAAGGCAGGTCCCTGACCAGAGGGCACCGGGGGGGACACACAGAGCCCTGCACGAAGGTGGGTGCTCAGGAGATGCTTTGCTCAGCATCAGCCTCAGCCTCAGCATCCTCTGAGGTCTGGGCTCCCTCTGCAGGCAACGAGCACGGCAGAGTCTGTCACCCCCTGTCCTTGTCCTGTCCCCAGCAGCCCTCTCGAGCCCAGGCACGCCCCTCCAGCAGGTGAAGCCTGGGGACACCGAGCCCCGCAAAGGATATGGTCTTCAATCTCTGATGCCATCTTCTCACAGTTGACACTGAACTCCTTGTAGTCATCTAAACGGTAGAGAGGTTACGGTGACTTTCAGGTGTGAAAACAGCCACAGGTCTCACTGCACCTCCCCCAGAAAATCTCACCTCTCCCCCTGTACTTGCCCCAGACACTCCATCTCTAAAACACCTATTTTTACCTATCCTTGAACCTTACAAAGACGCACCTTCACATCCAACCCCCTTATCAGAGACCCTACCAACCTCCTTTTCTTCCCTTTTGGGGCGGAATGCTCCTGTCAGGCCTGTCCCATAGGGGAGATAGCCCAGAGTGGGGCCCAGCACCCCCAGAACTGCTCACCATCCATGCGGAGTGCAGCCGTCAGCATCTCGACGCACTTGTCCCGCACCGAGTCCCCTGTGAGATAGCAGGGGGCCAGGAAGCAGGGGCTGGGAGAGAAGCAGGGGCTGCTGGGGGTTCGTGGCACCTCAGGTTTGACCTTGCTGCTGTTGGCTCTGCAGGGGCACAGGGAGGGGCACGGGCAGGTGGGAGGGTCCTGGCACGGCCGCAGGGACCTGCCGGGGTCCCCTGGAAGTGCAGTGGGTCCCTCCTACCTTTCCTCCTGTCTCCTACCTTTCCTCCTTGCTGTCACTGGAGTTTCTCTGGGAGCTGGTGGGAGCTGGAGAGAGGCTGGTGCCCACAGAGGCTCTCCTGGGAGTGGCACGGAACAGGACAGTGGGGATGACACCAGAGACAGGGCAGGCAGGACAGGGGGCAGGGACTGCTGGCAGGACCTCAGGCATCAGCACATCGAGGAGAGCACTTGGAAGCCAACAGGAATCTCCCCAGGGAGGATTTGCTCCTCCCAGGGAATATCCCCGTGCTGTGGCAGGATCAGGGCTCCCAGCCACTTCTCACCCCCTCCATGGTCAGGGTATCCCCAAGGGGGACCCTAAAAGCATCCCCTGGCTGCCCAGGGACATCCCCTCCTTACCTCTCCCCTGACAGTCTCTTCTGTGGGGAGGAAGAGGAGGAGACAGTCGAGCACCTGGAGTCAGCAGAGGCTCTCCTGGCAGGACAAGCCCCATGTCAGAGGGGAGGGCAGCGACCGGGACAAGTGGGGGGTCCACGCCCCCAACCACAGCCCAGTGAGGAGATGGGTCTCACCTCTCCCATCTTCACCCAGCCCAGCACCCACCTCTCTCTCTTGCCATCCGGAGGTGATTTCTTGGAGGACGCAGTGGAGCTCTGGCCATCGCTGGGCTCCCTTCACCACGGAGGCCCAAAGGAAGGGAGAGAAGCTCTCAGCAAACCCAGCACACTCTGGCAACCTGTGAGCTGGATCCTGTCCATCTGCATCCCCCATCCCAGGCTGCTAGCAAAGCCTCCCCTGGCCTGAGGGTCAGGGCACCCCTCAGCAGGTACCTGTCCAGGCTGGGGTCGGCAGAGTGGCCCTGGGTGGTGGTGGTGGCATGAGAGTCACCCTTGCTGGGCTTCCTAGGGATAGAGAGAGCAGGGACAGGTGAGCACTGTCCAAAATTACCTCATCCAAGCAATAATTAGTTTTAGATAAGGGAAAATAAAAAATGGCCACTTCTTGCTCCTCCAAAAGCTGCCCTGGTGCTGTCCTAGAGGCAGTTTGGTCTCCAGAGGTGTTGCCAGCATCCATGGGTAGGCAGAGATGGATAAACTCTTAAAGACCAAGCAGGGGTCTCATATTGGCCCTAGTGCCCCCCAGCAGCAGGCAGGAGCCCTCAGGAGTCCTCACCTCTCCTTGTGCTTCTCCCTGTGCTTCTCAGCTGTATTCTTGCTGTGCTTCACCCCTTCACTGGGGCAGCTGGAAACATCCAGCCCCTTCTTCTTCTCCTTGTCTCCATCTGTGTCCTTCTCCTTCTTCCCATCTGCATCCTTCTCTTTTTTTGTGGGCTCTGGGGGAAGGATTTGGGTGTCACAGTCACAGCCCAAACCAGCACAGGGCACCTGCAGAGCTGCATCCTGGGGTGGGGAGTGATTGTGGAGATGCTCAGCCCTCGGTGGGGCACACATTGATTTACACCACTCTATCCCAGAGTGAAAACAAGCCCTTGGAAAATCTGGGTTCCAGGTTCTAGGAGCCTGCGCATCCTAGCTCTGGACTGATCCCACTCCATCCCCCTGGGAAGCATTGGGGCTTGAGGGGCAGGGGTGGCCCAGGAAGGACTGAGGCTTTGGGGGGCTCTCGTCTCCCCCCAGCATCACTCACCCAAAAGCCGCTTCCAGTTTTTGATGAGGATTTTGGCTGAGGCCACCACCTCTTCATCTGAGCAGTGTTTCCGCACTGAGTTCACAGCCACTCCAATCCGTGTGGTCTGGGGACACACCGGGGACATGTCCTTAGGGATGAGCTGGCAGGCACAGGACAGGCTACCCCAGGGGGTGTCCCCCCACCTAAACCCCCTCACCTGGAGCAGCTGGATGGTCATGGTGTATCCGGTAAGGGATCTGAGGAGATCCAGTGCCCCTTCCTACAGCAGGGAGAAGCCAAGGGAGCCCTTGAGGAGGCACCAGGCAGCACCAGGAAGGGCATGACAGGAGAACCCAAAGCAGTCTTGGGCTGCTCTCTGCGACTGCTTGACCCTCTCTGTCACCACGCTGACAGAAAAGTCCCACACCCAAATCCTGTTGGACCATCCCAGCACTAGGTCACATCTCCAGCTGGACAGCAGGAGCTTTTCTTAAAACTTGGGAAAACCCCATCTGCAAGAAAAATCTGGGCTGGTGGGAGCTAGGGACAGCTGGGGGATTTCCCAGGGTCCCCCACCCAGGGGTGTGAAGGTCCATGGGACAAAAGCCCGGGCATTTCATCCTGATACCCTGCAGTGACAGCTGGGATAAAGACAGTCCAGCGTAGAGCCTTCCTCCTCCTCCCTCTCTTTCTCCTCCTCCTCATCCTTGGTATTTTTAGAGCCCCAGCAGCAGATACCAGCTCCCAGGTGTCCCCCCCGGGGACACTGTTCCATGGTCCCACCATGAGGGGCTGGGTCAGACCCGCCTGTTTGATGGGTGAGGGACAGTCCTGGCTGTAGTTGGACCCTGGCTCTGTCCCATCCCAAAGTATAGCAAGAGAGATGTGGAACACCCCTGCTCCTTGACCCCTGGGAAATTCCTGGCAGCAAGAAGAGCCATGGGATCTGGCTTGAGACCAAGCACTGGCATCCCAGAAAGCCACCAGATCCAGGGAGACGGCAGTGCTGCCCCCCCAGCCAGGAGCCTGCACCTCGTCAGGGCAAAGGCCGGTGGAAACAGTCAAACATTAACTCTGAGAGCTGGGCTTGGCACACGTAACTGGCTCACCAGGATCCCCAGGTGGATCCTGGCTTGGCACAAGGGTGGCAGGGCTGGATCCTGGCTTCCCCAGCACACAACCACCAAAACCACTCAGGAAACAGTGACTGACCCTTCCCCTCCCTTGCACACTTGTGCAGCTGGCAGGGCTGTGCCTGAGGGTGCACTGAGGGCGTTGTATCCCCCAGCCCAGAGCTTCCAGGGGCAGCCACACGAGCCCCTGTGTACCCCTGGAGCTCCTGGCCCTGGCCGGGTGTGGGTGCACAGGCTGGGGGCCAAGCACCTGTCGCCCACAATCCAGCACTGCTGAGCAGTGCCAGGAGCTGCCACCCATGGGACAAACGCCCCCTTAACCCCAAATCCCAGTGTCCGGGAGCAATGGGGCACAGGACAGCCCCAGATTGGAGGCAAAATTAAATCCCCTGGGTGCTGACCATGATGTCCTCTGAGGCTGGGCTTGGGTGACACAGGCAGCACCCCTTAAACCCACTCAGCCCCTCCAGGGACAACACGAGGGGTGTGAAAAGNCCCCCCCCTCCCCTTTTCCCAAGCCACGCAGCATTCAAACACGCATGTGAACAAGCATGTGTGTAAATCAGCACGTGTGTAAATACGCACACGTGCAAATACCTTTGTGTTTAAATATGCGCACACGCCCCGAGGAGCTCGGCCACCTTACCGTGCTCTTCCTGGCCACCATCTTATCCAATTTCTTGGCAATCCGGACCAGCTCCTCGGCGGGCCCCATGGCGGGGGCTGCAGCGGAGCAGGGCGCTGGCGGCGGGCACAGCTGGGCGCTGCTGGCATGGGGGTCCTGGGCAGCCGGGTGGGAGGGAGCAGAGAGGAGGGGAAAAGGGGGAAAGGGAAGGGAAGAGAAGGGAAGGGAGAGAAAGCAGAAAGGAGGTGGGGCTGTCCCGGGCAGTTATAAACTCCTGCCAGGAAAGCAAAATAGCACGGGGGAGGGCTAAATATAGCCGAGAAGCACGGCTGCGAGAGCGGGGGAGGCGCGCGGCTGCGGGGAGCCCGGAGTGCCGAGGGACACGGCCCGGGATGGGGCTTTGCCATCGGGATGGCTTGGAAGGGTAGGGAACCCTCAGGGGCACGGGTGCGGTGCCGCTAGCTCTGTTTTTTCCCACAGTTGATCCAGCAGCAAGATCCCTGGGGGAATAATCTTTATACTCCAGGCATTGGAACGTTCCAATATAAGTGGAATTCCAGTGTACAGGAATAGTTCTTATATTGGAGTACTCCACATATTGGAGTATTTTGGTACTGAGAATACCCCACCCCTGGAAATGGCCAAGGCCAGGATGGACAGGCTTGGAGCAGCCTGGGCTGGTGGAAGGTGTCCCCCCTACATCAGGGGATGGACAGAACGATCTTTAAGGCCCCTTCCAGCATTCCCTGATTGTGCCATGACAAATGGCAGGCTGCAGTCTTTGAAGCACAACAGAGATGGTGTGCCATTGGCACCAGCAGAGCCAGCTGATGCTGTGCCAGCCTGGGGTAGGAGCCAGGAGCCCCTCAGGCCTGGCTGGATGGGCAGCAACACGGGGCACAGGCCATTGGGATAGGTAGGTGGCAACAACATTGCCATCCTTGCTTGTCCCAGCTCCAGCACTCACATGGGGTGGCTGTAGGATGAGCATCCTGCTCTGGATCCATCCCAGCACACTGGGAAGGTGCCCGTGTGCCAGCCCAGCCCTACATGGCTGCCCCCAATGGTGATCACAGGTGCCAGTGACTGGGAGCCCTGGGGACACATCAGCAGCATCACCATGCTTGGGACTGCCAGGGCAGGGGTTCTACCCCCCAACACACTCCTAGGTGCTTAAAAAATGATGGTTTATTAGAAATCAGAGACAGAAAACATTTTTAAAAAGACTTTTCTGAGATTAAGCATTTGACATGGAAATAAGAAGGGTAAAGTGAAGGGGTATGGAGGCAGATAGCTCCCAAGGGCACTGGTACAGGGGTATGCTGGTCCTAGAAAAAGCTGCAATACCCCCTCTGAGAGCTCCCCCCAGGGCAGGGGCGGTGATCCAGCACCCACCCCACAAGAGGGACATGGGGCAGGGGCTCTGTGGTACCGCCCAAAACATCCCCTGCCCTCCAAATCAGGGAATGGCATTTGGCTACCAGTTTTGGAGGAGCTTTGGAGCATCCCCGAACTCCACCGGTCCATGCAGCTCCCAGAACCTGGGGTGGGGGATGGACACAAAAAAAAAAAAACCTCTCCTATTTCTTGCCCATCCCAAAGGCTTTCACAGTTGGGGTACTGAAGAAGGCTGGTGGTCCGTGGCTGCCCCCAGGATGAGGAGGAGGCTTCATGACTGCTTCATGACTGTCTGGCAGAGGGTGAGGATTACCAAATACAGCTCCCTCATCCCCAGTTCCATGCAGAGAAGGAAGAAGAAAACCCAAGGGATGGGCAGAGCCCACAGGAAGGACGGAAGAGCAGTGGGAGCAGGGGCTGGCACAGAAACCTCAGCCCACCAGTGCAGTGAGCAGGTCTGTTCTCTGCTCCTCAGCTCCCCACTGCTGCCAGCCATGGACGGTTTTCCCAATGCAGGGGCTCTCTGGGCCCCCTTGGAGGGCAGTGGCCTCATGCCAGGATCCTGGGCACATGTCCCTTGTGGCCTGGCTCTACCAAGCCCCCAACAGAGAGCTGCCTCTACTCCCAGCCAACGGGACACTGACAAATGGGCCACCCCCCACGGTCAGTCCTGCAAGAGGTGGACGAAGCTGGCAGGGAAGACTCCGGTGCGGGAGCCATCGCCCTCGATGAAGCCAACCTGGAGGTGCAGAAAGAGGGGAGTGTGAGTCTTATCTCGAGATATCAGCCCCATAACTTCTTCCCTGTTCAATTCCAACAGGGATTTAGAGAGGCAAAGCTGTGGTGAGCTCCACATCGGTGGAGCCNCCCCCAAGAAAAACCCAGCCTCCTTCAGAACAGAACTGGAGGGGGAGAAGGACCAGGATTTGGATCTCAGCAGCTGTCCTTGCCATGGTGACTCACCCAGATCTGCTCGTCCTCCTCCCGTGTCACCACAATGACCTCCCCCTTGGAGAAGGTCAGCTCTCGTGCCTTGTCTCCCTTGCAGTCAGCCACTGCCTTTACCCGCTTCTGCCTCCCCTTGGCCTGAAATGGGATGAAAAGGGGGTGGCAGACTCCCCCCGAGGCCATCCAAAGGGTGGGAACAGGGATACAACCCCCTGATTACTCCATCTGCCACCCCAGGATAAGAGGAGCTGGGATGCTTGGGATGCAGAGATGAGGATTTGCACCTACCGGAGCAAATCTTCTGGGCATGGGCACAGGGGGCACCTTGCTGAGAGCGGGGTCCTCAGGGCCACCAGGGCTCTGGGGGGACCCGGCCGACCCCACTTTGCCCACCGTGCCACCGATGCGCCGGTACGAGCGGGTGCTCTCTGAGCTGTGGGTGACAGTGGGAACAGTGTCACCTCCCCTCTGCTGCTGCCTTCCCCTGCCCTGTTCTCCATCCTATGAGGTCTCAGGGAGGTCAGGGCTTCCCCCATGGGACCTGGATCCCACCCACAGCCCCCTGGATGCTAATGAAAGGGGACCCTAGCACCCAAACTCCCTCAAATGAGCCAATCCCACCACATTTTCCCAAAAGAGAGAAAAAATACATACGATAACTAGCAGAGGATCTTGGTGTCCTCCCAAATAATCTGCATCATTGTCTCCAAAGACAACCCAGCATCCCCACAGCTGCCCTTGTCTCCTCCTGCATCCCAGGGTCACCATCAGTTTCTCTGGAGATCCCAGAGGGCAGGGACCCCTTTGCTTCACAGCAACTCTCCATGCCCCTGGCAGAGGTTGAAGCTCACCCACCAGCACCACGCAATGACCCCCCAACACCAAGTGCCACCCCAGTCTGGAGCAGGGTCCCTACCCAAACTTGACAGGGGGGATGTCAGGGGCCGTGCTCGTGCTGCCTGGCAGGGGCTGCGTGGGTGGGGGACTCAGCTCTGGCCCCCGCCAAGTGCTGCTGGTGTCTGTCTCGGAGCGGGTTTCCCAGTATGCTGCCCGCCGGCTCTCAGGGGGGCTGCGGGTGCTGGGGGTGCCATCCAGGGCACCCGTGCTGCTGGCACAAGGCAGGCTGCGTGGTGCCAGTGCCTCCGCTGGCCCAGAGAAGTGGGGCTCCGATGCCTGCCGGGGCAGTTCAGGGCGCTCTGGGGGAACACACGCAACGGGGACAATAAATGGGGTCTCTGGGGGAGGCACAGCCCCACCATGATGACCCCCCCTCCGACTCACCGGTGGGGCTGTGGCTGGGTTTGGGGCGAGAGCTGCCCCGCGTGGGGTTTTTGAGGGGCAGCGGCGGGGGGATCTCCTCGCTGTGAGCCCGGCGGGGCGCGGTGCGCGAGGGCACCAGGATGCTCTCGTAGGTCTTGTTGGTGATGTCCATGCCCATGCAGCTCCAGCGGGTCTGTGGGCAGGCAGGCAGCGGGCTGGCAGCCAGCGGTGATGTGCCCTTGAAGGAGCGCTGCAGGGGGCTCACCTGGGGGTACACACACAGCTACAGCAATGTCCCACTGCCACCAGCCCCCCAAAAGGGTCTGCACTCCCCCAGCTCCCTCACTGGGGATGTGGAGGCCCCACCATCCCATAGTACCTTCTCCTCCAGCTCGTCCTCACTGTCATAGGGGAACTCTGATGGGGGCTCCCAGTCATAGTCCACATGGATTTGCAGGGAGAGCTTTCCCGCCTGCGCCTGCTCCAGCTGCCAGAGGGATGGGACAGGTCAGGGGGATCTCAGGATGGGGCAGCGCACAGGGGTCTTGGCACTGGAGGGACATGTCCCAGAAGCCCCCCACCTTCATGCCAGCCCTCCTCAGGCGCTTGGTCCCCTCTCCCCACTCTGGGCATCTCCCCCATTCCTCCATCCCACCTACCAGCTCCTCACACTCGCTGTACTTCAGCCTCCTCGCCACGTCCAGAGCTGTCTCGCCTGCTGCGTTCACTGCCCGAGGGACAAAAGTGGGAGAAATCCAAGCTGCAGCCTTACCACTCCCACCAAAGAACCCCAAAAGCCCCATCCCCAAGCTCATACCTGTGGTGAAGGTGGCTTTCCCTTTCAGGAGCAGCTTGAGGCAGTTGGGCTGGTTATAGAGCGCACCATAGTGCAAGGCTGTGTTCCCGTTCTGCGTCACCCGGTCCAGTGTTCCCCTGTGCAGGGCCAACAGCAGGAAAGTCAAGGCTTTGACACAAGCATCCTGTACAATCTCCCATGAGGGAGAGGGGCAGGGAACACTGGGAGCCCTTGGGGACACACCCATTCTGGATGATGAAGTCCACCAAGGGAAGGGATGATCTGTCAGCGTGGCGCACAGCCACGTGCAGCGGCAGCTCGCCTGCATCCTGCCAAGAGATGGGAGGGAGAGATGACCCTGAGAATGCTCATCTTTCCTCAGGATAAAGGAAGTACTGGATCCAAAAAATGCTCATCTTCCCCCCTGAATGAAGGGAAAAGGAGTGCTGGACACAGGTATGCTCATCTCCCCCAAGATGGAAGGCAAAGGAGAGCTGAACCCAAGGATGCTTCATCTCCCAGGATATGGAAGGGACAAGAGAGCTGGCCTCAACAATGCTTCATCTCCTGCGTGTAGGAGAGAAGAAAGCTGGACCTGAGGATGCTCATCTTCCAACCAGCACATCCCTGCCCAAAGCCCAGGACAACCCAGAGCACAGCCACCCAGAGAGGGAAAATCCACTCCCTGTCAGGTGCAGGCCTCACCTGACCCTCAGGGCTGGCCAGGGGCTTGGTCAGGTCATGCCCCTCGGCAAAGGCTTTGAGCAGGGCCAGGAGGTCACGGGCTTGAATGGCTTCCCAGAGGCCGTGGGGGTTGTCCTGGCTGCTCTTCTGCACGTAGCGTCGCTCCATGTACTTGGCCAGGATGTACTCCTTGCGCGCAGCCCTGCAAGGGGGGCTCGGATGGGCATGGAGACAGGCTGTGGAGCCCTGTGCTCCTGCCTCCTCCTGAGCCTCAGGATCAAGGGTAAGCCTCCAAAGAGGTGCAGATCCCCACCACAATCCAGCAGTGACACCAGGATGCCTCATCCCAGGGCTGTCTGAGATGGGCAGTGGCAGCATAGGGACAAGAACAGGGTGCACACCATGCACTCCTTTTCCTTCTCCTCCTCTTCTTCCCAGCACACCCAAGACCCTGACTCACATGTCACTGCTGGCTGAAGGCTTGGGACAGTCCTGTGTGGGTAGCGTGGCCTCCATGATCTCATTGAAACGAGTGTTCCCAATGCTGACAGCCAGCTAGGGAGAGAGCAGAACAGAGGGACATGAGCCCTCCTCACCCTGTTCCAGCCAGATCCCATCCCAGAAGGAAGGAATCCACTGGATCCACCCAGGGCTTTCCCAGAGCAGCATCTTTGATGATGCTCTCTTATGGCAATGGATATCTGTTTTAGGAGGGAGAAAATCCTGGGCAGCTGCCAGCAGCCCCCGCTTAGCAAACGGCTTTGCAGAGCCCCCCTTGCCCACACCACTGTGCTGGGGAAACTGAGGCAAGTTTGTAAGCCCGGCAGCAAACTGGGGACAGAAGAGATGGAGGAGAAGGAATGAACCCTGCTTCACAGGAGTTTGGGAGACACAGAGGGTGGTTCCCAGGGGCCAGGAGATCCCTGGGCTCAGAGAGCAGCTTACCAGCAGCTCAGAGGTGCTGAGAACATCCAGAGTGAGGGACTGGATGCGGGAATAATGCACACCCAGCTCCCGATGGATACCAGAGCACTCGATGCACGTCAGGATGCCAAGGTTGGTAGACAGCCACGTGGGATCTGCAGTGGGAGCAGCGTGGGGCTCAGCACCACATCCGGCCCCCAAAGATGCTGTGGACCCCCATGACAGCTGACTCACACCCAGGGCAGGGGGACACCCCAGGCCCTGACATACCTGGGGCACCGCAGTCACAACACTGCTTGTTTCCTGGCATGTTCTTCACCTCACTGATGACCAGCCTGGTGAGCTCCTGCATGCCACCATCCACCCCGGTGCCAGCTGCCACCCCGCCACTGCCCCCATCCCCCTTGAAGGCATTGCTCAGGGCTTCATCCTTGCTGTTCTGCAGCACTGAGACCCACCTGGGCAGGAGGGAGGAGGAAGAGGAACATGGGGAAGGCAGAGCAAGATCTGGCACATCAAGGAGGAGGGATGGGCTGTAGCACTTACACGACACACTCTTGCTCATCCTCCGCTTGGAAGTGGTATGTCCTGTTGTCTGCAGGGATGGGGAGAGGAGAGAAGGTGAAAGGAGAGAAGCTGTGTCTGCCACATCCCTTGAATTGTTTAAGCTTGGACAGGGCTTGGAGCAATCTGGTCTAGTGGAAGATGTCTCTGCCCATGGTGCAGGGGTGGAACAAGACGGCCTTTAAGGTTGCTTTCAACCTAAACCATTCTAGGATTCTATGGTCTAGGGATGCCCAGGACAGCAGGAATCAGCTGAAATCTCTTCAAAGGAGCTGCCTAATTACATATTAAGTCACTGCACATCACTCTCCCATCACCTGAGCCCTGTCACAACCTCTTTTTGTCTCAGCTTTCTAGATCTCCTTGGAGAGATTGGTCCTTCATCTGTGAAGACAGCCAGGAAGACATCCAGAGCCAGATTAAAAGCACTGAAAGAGGGTGCCACTGTGTTTCAGAGGGAAAACCCACTCCAAAAAGAGAGAGGTCCCACCAGAGCCGCCGCCTCCAGGTCAAACATCTCACACCCCAGCTGCAGCACCTCATCCCAGGTACTCACGTGTCACCAGGTCAAAGCATTTTTTCTCCTCAGCATGGGGCCGCACCTGGCAGGTGAGGAGGTTCAGCTTCACAGGGGGACGGTTTATCTGCAGGGTGAGAGGACCCAGGTGGGTTAAAGGACCAGGAGGGAATGGGATGGGCATCACCAAGGGATGGGCATCACCATCTCCAGTGACAACTGTGGTGGTACAACCACCACCACAGACGTTTTCTCTTGGGATAACCATGCAAATCAGACCCTGTCTGACCCATTTTAGAAGAACAGGAACCCTTTGCAGGAGAACACAGCTCCAAGATGTCACTCTGTCCCTCCTGCAGCTTCCAGCCTCCAACGGCAGGTGGCAACCCCTCCCTCCCAACCAACCCCATCCCCTCTGGGCCTGTCCGGACCCTCCTCGGCCTTCGCGCTGCCCCAACCAACTTCACCCTCCTCTCTCATGGACCCCTGTCAGACAAGGGGCACCACCTCTGGACCCCTGTCAGACACAGGGGACTTTCTTTAAACCATCCAGTCTCGTCCTGTATTGATTTTAAAGCCAGGCAGATTTGTGACCAGTTTGGGCGAAACGTAAACCTGAGATCCAATGGACACCAAGCCCCAAAGGGTGCACAAAGAAGGGTTAGGGCTGCAGCCCCCACGCTCCCCACCGTGCTGTGGGAGATGGTCAGGCAGCCGTACTTCACACCACACTTCCTCTTCTGCCACACTTTGCGGATCCTGAGAAGGAGGAAGAGGGGGAGTGAGGATTAGCACAGCTGCAATCACCCACATCCACCTCCCAAACCAGCCACGGCGGAGGCCTGGTGGGAGTTCTGGACATGGAGTTGTGCCTTCTCTAACTTATAGAGCACTAAATGTCCTGTGAGCCTCCCATGAGCACTGACAATATCAGCATGAAGCCAAGAGCTCCCCGGGATAACACTCATCCTCACCCATCACTCTTCTTGTACAGGAATCCTGACTTCTCTGTCCCATACTGCTTGTTGCCTTGGTGCTGGTGGATACTGTAGCCACTGCCAGAGTTCTTCCTGTTCAAGTTTTCCTGAAAAAAAGACAATTAAAAAGCAAAGTGAGAGGCACAGAGGCGGCTGCTGCCCCAAGTGACCTTGTCCTTACGGGGCTGCAGTGTGCCCAGAAGATGCCAGACAGCCCCGTGCCCTCCCAGCACCCAAATGTCTCCAGGTCCCTGGAGAGGTTAACCCAGCTCCCCATTCCCAAACCAACCCTAGGGTACCCGATGCTCCTTCTCAGCTCTTCCCTCCCGTCCTGGGGGTCTCACCTCCTTGCTCTCCAGCTGCAGGATGCTGCGCAGGGAATCGCGGGTCTGCGTGAGCTGCTTCACCTCCTCCTCCTGTGCCTGGCGGAGCTGGAAGGGGAGCAGCTGCTCTCACTGAGCACGGGCGATGGCCCAGGGACAGGGGGGCATCCTGGGGGACATCTCTGGGGGGCAGTGATGGCAGTGAGGAGGCCTTACCGCATGCAGGGACACAGCGAGCTTCTCAATGAAGGGGGAGAGGTTCTGGGCAGCCTTCCAGCCGTCTTGGAAGAAACTGGGTGTTTGTGGAGGGTGATTAAGATGCAGATGGGGAAGATGGAGGAAAAAAGAGGGTTTTTAGAGAAAATGTGGCAGGAGATCATGGTGATGCCCTCCCTGGAAAGCTGTCCTGGCTTTGTGGCTCCCTGGCTACGGGGATGTGGAGAGAGCCCAGAGAAGGTCAAGCCCAGCCCATGGGGTTTGGATACCCCAAATATTTGGTGTGTTTGGCATGCAGGATTGGCCTCTTGTTTAACTGCAGCTCAACTCACTGCTGCCACATTCTGGGGGGTTCCTGGGTCACAGTCCTAGTCAAAGACATGCTTTTAACCACAGTGACTGACTCAACCTGCCTCAGTTTCCCCACTTGAGAGCTGGAGGAGATGACTCCCACACACTGCTATTCCAGCCTCACAGAACAACGGGAAAGGCAAGGGGATGTTCATCCTCACTCCAGACACCCTCATTACAAGCCCCATGGCTAATGCCAGAGCTGCTCAGCTGAGCTGATCCCTGGAAATCTATCCAGAAACCAAATAATCAGATATATCTTGAGCCAATGTCCCTTCTGCTGCCCCATTTACAGCTCCTCAAGACAACAAAGCACATTTCAGCTCCCCAGAGAAAACTGAAAAGTGATGGGCTCTGCCCAGTATCTCCACCAACAGCTTTATGGGTCTGTGATGAGAGTAGAGGACCCCAGACCCTCGTGGGACCACCCAAGGGTGACAACCAGCCCTGGGGATGAACTGTCTTGACCCAGGTGGCACCTACTTGTGCTGAGCATGGAAAAACTTGATGAGGCTCTGCAGGAAATCTGGTCCCTGCTTCATCTGAGACTCGCTGGCTTTTAGCAGGTACTGGAGGGGGAGAAGACACTTGGTTAGGTGACAGAGACAAGGTCCAGCTGAAAATATCCCAGAGGAAAGAGCAAGAGCCTGCCTAGCCCTTGATTCCCTTCCCAGCACAGGGAGGAAGGTTAAAACACTGGCTGGGTTTCAAGAAGTCGAGTCATGATGTTGGATTTGAAGGCAGCTCGCTGGGGACCACCCTCAAAAAACCTGGCTCTGGAAGTCCTCCAAGACATGGAAAATTCAAGGACTGAGGCAGGCCTCCAGGGTTTCCAGCCAAGCATGCTTCTCCCACTGCTCATTACTTCTGGAGTTAATAAATAACCGAAACTCAAGGCAGCTTGTGAAGAAAAAAAAAAAAAAAAAACCAACAAGAAAGGCCAGATGTTTTTTAAGATATGGCCCTTTTATTCCCAAAAAATCAGATTCCAAGAAGTGAGCACCTGCAGCACACCAGCACTGGAGGTCTGCTGAGGTGCCCCGTGGGATGGGGAATTTCAGCTTTATGCATCAAACCCATCCATCAGCTGCAGGTGGGGAAGGACAGACACAGAGTCTGACTCTAAGCAAAATAAGGAGGGGAAGAGATCTTCCCCCTGCAAGCTCTTCTCCAGCTGCTGGAATGGTTTGGAGTAGGGAGCAAGGGGAGCTCTGGGGGCTTTCCAAGGTGAGACAGAGCTCCTGGAATGGAGTGTCCCCATGGCCCAGGCACTGCAGACACCCTGAGGGGTCACTGCACTGAGGATGTGTTAAACTGCTCTGTGACAGCTGGAGATGCCAAGCCAATGTCAGGGACCACGGCCCACCTAGAAAAGGCCACATGTGCCCAGCTCCCGTGGGATGTCCCTGCCCTGCCACCCACATCCCACAGTGACAGTGGCAGCAGAGCATCCCTGGCTGGGACCCATGAACAAAGGGATGCTCCCAGCAGCCCTGGGCCCATGTCCAACCACTCCCACAGCCCTGAGGGTGTGAGATGGCCCATGATAGAGACACAACCACCCCATGGAGTGAAACAGGACCCTGGAAGTAGCAAAACCCACTTTCCAATAAAGCCATGGGCATCGTATGGCCCCCAGCCCCCCAGAAGAACTGCCCTCCCATTTCCAGGGCCAGCAGCAGCTCTCATACATGCAGAAACACGGGTGCACATGCCCTGCTCCAGCTCCCACCTCTCCATGTGCTGTTATTTATCCCACAGTAGAGCTATTCAAGGGAGTGACTCATCTGGCTGGGTCCCAGCTCCGAGGCAGGCTCAGCCTCCTACCCACAAGCCCTGTTCTTTGCTGGGCAGGCATGGGGCGGCACCAGGAACCTCTGGGACAACCCACTGCAGACTTGTTCCCTGTTCTGCCCCAACTTTATGGGGCTGCTGAGAGTCTGGAGCCAGGACACTTGGGTGGGGGGCTGTGGGGCTTTGAAATTGAGTCTCCTTCACTTATTGCCATCTGACCTCCTGAGCATGGACTGCAAGGACCCAGAAGTGCCAAGAATCTGGGGTAACTTGTGACCCCCTTCATCAAAGCCAGAAGAAGTTCTGAGGATAGGTGAAAACCACAAAGACAACCTCACAGATGTTAGCCAAAATGCTCACTTTTTACCCAAATGCCACCCAAGGAAGGGTAGGGGTGGGGCTGGGGGCACACGGAAGGAACCCCCAGGCCACCCTCGTGGGGCACCATGGGTGCCATTTGGAGCTGCATCCCACAGTGACCTCAACAGGGGGAAGGGATGGGATGGGATGGGATGGGATGGGATGGGATGGGATGGGATGGGATGGGATGGGATGGGATGGGATGGGATGGGATGGGATGGGATGGGATGGGATGGGACAGGAATCCCTGAGCTGGGACCATGCAGGGACAAGGGTCCCCCAGGGCACACAGGTGGGGCTGCTTCGGTGTCGGATCCCGGGACAGGCTCCGATGTCCCTTCACAGCTCCTAGCAGAGTGGTGCCCCGTGCCCCCTGGGACTCTGTTCCTGGGGTGGAAGAGTCCCCAGTCCCCTTGGCACAGCCCCCACCTCACACATGTGGAGCTGCAGGAGCCGCCGCTCCTTCTGCACGTCCTCGGCCATCTCTGCTGCTGCTGGCTCCTGGATGACCCCAGCCAGGCGGGCTCGCTCCTTCTCCATCTTCCCCCTGAGGAATGGGATGGATGTGGGCTGGGGACATCCCTGCTCTGAGGGGAGGCTACAGGGGAGATTGGGATCAGGAGAAACATCTCCAGCCCCTCTCCCTTTCCCCTTTGGGAAAAGCCGGACCAGAACCCTCCCCATGACAAACTGGCACCATCGGTGCCTGGCTCCAGCCCAGGGACAAAAAACCTTTGTGCAGAGTGGGATTAGGTAGATTTTGCCAGAGGCAGCATGTTGCTTACACTTTGGTCTCATAATCCTTCCAGGCCTTTTCAATCTGCTTCTTGGAATCCTGTGCAAAGGAAAGAGGGGGTGGTAGCTGTCAGGGAAAGTAAAAGAGCTGGTGGCACTAAAGGGGCCAAGAGCTTTGCTCTGCATTGCTGCACTCCTTGAGGGTGACAGGTGTCCCTACCAGGTCTTCACCCCTCACTTCTGTCACTCCCAACCTTCACTGCTTCCTTCCAGGCCCTGGTGCTAGCTCCTTCCTTCTCCTGGCCACAGGCATGAGCTGAATCCACACCAGAGGTCTCACTGCAGAATGTCACCAAATGAGTGACCCTGGGGACAGGACTTACCAGGCGGCCATCCTTCAGCTGCCCCTTCAATAGGCTGTCCAGGGGGAAGGACACAATGTTATTCAGGTTCTGCACCTGCAGAAGGTAGAGATTGAGTCACCCCATGGTGAGGGAAGCCAGGGAGCTGGAGCCCCAGGTCCTTCTCGGTGCCAGGGACCTCCCCCCACCTCCATCACTGCCCCAAGAAGGGTTAAAGAAGCTGGAAGTGCAGCTGAATCCAGGATCCTGGCAGAGGGCACGCTGGGGCTTGTTGGATCTGGCTGCAAGATGTCTGACGAATGTGGCTCTTCCCACAGACCACACCAGCACCACAGCTGCCAAAAACAAAGCTGCCTTCCCCCCTCGACACCTCATCCCTGTCCCCATCCCTGTCCCCAGCACCCAGCAACACGACCAGCCCCTCCATGGTCCTGTGACACAAAGAGCTCACCCTTGTCAAAGGGGCTTCCCAAAATGTCTCCCTTTGCTGGGATCTGGGGGTAGCAACGCAGGCAGCACTATCCCCGCCAGGGCTGTGCAGGGGTCTGTGGTCTGTGCAGGGGGACATGGGAGCCCACTGCTGTCCTGGCATCCCTCCATGCAGCCCATGGAGCAGCACCCCATTTCAGAGCTGTGAGAGCAGCTCCAGCACCCCCATGGGACTTCCCCAGTGCACCCAGATTTCTTTTAAAGGGTTTTGGTCCTCCGCAGCACCTGAGAAGAAACCCAGCCCCAGGGCACAGGACCACCCCCAAGCCAGGGGTAATGGGGGAGCTCCAGGGAGACTCTAGGAGGGGAAACAGCTGTTTGGATCTGGTCAAGGGTCTTGGCACAGAACTCACTCAGCAGCATGTGGGGCAGGAGGTGGGGACCCTCAGAACTGGTCCAACTCCTCCATCAGGACAGCTCTGCAGAGCCCTACTAGAGCACGGGAGTCCAGCAGGCTATGACAGCAAGGATGGGGAAGGGGAGGAGCAGGGAGGCCCAGATTGGGGTTACTGGGAGAGGAAGACGCCAAAAATCTGAAATTCTTGCTGGGGGAAGGGCAGCAGAAATCAATTTCCTCCTTAAGCAGAGCCAGGGGCCAAAAACACCCTTTGGAGAGGGGGATTTGAAAGTGAACAGAGAGGGGGGGCCACATGGGACCCCCCCCCGGGATTTTTCTGCTGGGCATGCATGAACCCAGCTCCATTCAGGAATTGAGTTTTCCATCAGAACCATTCCTGGCTCGGCTCACAGCCGCCTCTGCCTGCTCCCCATGGCCCCACTGTGCAGCCCAGCGTGGCTTTGATTTACTCTTGGCAAGCGAGATCAGAGATGCAATTGATGTGAGAAAAAAACAAAAAGCAAGAAAAAAAGGGAAAAATGAAAATAGCAGCCCAAGCTTCCCATCAGAACCCAGTGTCAATGGCCCCAGGGAGCTGGGAGTGAGCTATAAATCCAGTAATTTATATTAGGGGTATCAGGTAGTCTGAGAGCACTGGGAATGTGTCCCTGAGCCCAGGGTGGGAGGTAGGGATTGCTGCATGTGGTGGAGGGCAGCTAAGCTGGAAGGAGGGGAGCTGCACTGGTTGGTGGGGGATTCCAAATCCAAGGGGATTTGGGAGAGCTTACCAGATTCTTGAAGAGTGCAGTGACCTCACGGGTGAAGACGGCCAGGTTTAGGAAGCCTGTGGAGAGCTCATGGTTGTTCTGGGAGAGGTGGTTGTTGCCAAAGTTCTCCAGGGCCTCGCTGTACTGTTCCTCATTCTCCACATGGGCTGTATGGGGAGACACCAGAGAGGGAGATGGGGTGACCCTGCAGCACCCGACACATCATGGTCACACCATCTCTCCATCCCTTTGTAACAGAGCTGGGCTGATCCTGATGCAGGACAGCAGCAGTGCCCCAAAACAACCTCCCTGAGATTCTCAATTTTCCTTTTAATATATATTTCAGAGAGATTTTGGCATCTAAGCACATTATCAGGTCACATCATGAGGTTCCAAAAGCAGCTAGCATCCACTCCCTATGTACTTTTTTTGAGTTTGCTACCCACCTCTGCAGCAAAGCTGGACTGATCCTGCTGCACAACAGCACTGGAATATCCAAAACAAGCTTCCTAAGGCTCTCCATTTCCCTCTTTATATCATTTTAAGACAATTTTTGGCACCTTAGCATGCTTCCAGACTGAGGAGCTGGTAGCACCCAAGCAGCAAATACCCAAAACAAAAAGCAAGACCATGGCTGCCCGGTGTGCCCACTGCTGGCAAGGATGGGACTGTCCCACACCCCCAGCCCCATGCTCTGGGAATGCCCAGCATCTCCCAAAGCCCAACTCACTGAGCCCGGAGATGTGAATGGCTTTCACATATTTCCTGATCCTCTGGAGCACAGCTTGGTCCCCATCCAGGCTCTGCAATAGCAAAGAGAGAAAACAAATGGAGCTCATTAGCCAAGCACGGCTGCCACTCCCCCAGCCCAGCTGGCCCTTGGAAAGGCTGCAGCTCCACTGTGCAGATGTGCAGGGCAGGATCCAAGCTCCCAGGGCTGGGAAAGGAGCTGGAGGCATCCTGGGGATGCTGGAGCCACAGTGTCCAGCCGGTCCCCTGCCAGGGCTGTGGTCCCAGTAGGTTTGCTGCCAGGCAGGGCTTTGGATGGCTCCAAAGAGGAGGGTTTGAGCAAGACAGTAGGAGGAGGTAAGAGGCTCTTTGGATCCCAGCAGCTTCTATTAACCACAGAAAATGCCTCACTGGCTCTTGCAGGGACTGTTTCAACCAAGGAGGAGTTGAAGCATCATGTAGCACATCAGCCCATCCCTATGGCTCAGAACCAGGTGAGATGTGTGAGGGTATCCAGCTCCCCACAGAGCCAAAGACATGACCCACGTCCTGCTCGTGGGGACCTAAATCCCATAAACCCTTTTGCCAGTGGTGTGCTAAACCACAACAATCCCACAACGAGCAACGTGGCTTTCCAAACCCCCCCAACTCATGCAGGGTCTTCCCCATGGTCCCCAGCACCACGAGTCTCCCTGCAGCCCCATCGGCCAGATCCTGCTCTGGTTTGGAGCTCTCCCCATGCCCCCATCTCCTCCTACCTGTACAGCCCTGATTTGCCCCGGAGCACCACAACAAATTCAACCCCACCCAAGAACTGCGACAAACTCACCCCAGTCAAGCCAAGGGCAAGAGGCTGAGGTGCTGCCAGCACAAGCATCCGAGCACACGCTGGGCCAGCAGCAGGAAAGGGTTAAGGGTAGCTTGGCTGCAGGTACCAGAGCCATGATAACAGGCTGGAAATATTTAGAGGGCGTGAACAGCAGAAAGGGCAGGGATGAAACCTCGGAGGAATTACAATAAGGAGGCTCTCTCTCTGCTTGAGCTCTGTTGAAGGTTTTCGGGCTGATGTCAAGGCTGATTTCCTGACAGCAGGGTCAGCCTAGCTTCAGCACTGCTCTCTTCATCAGATGGGATGCTGCCAGGATGAACTGGCTGGGAGCAGACTGGGGCTGAGGTGAAAGCCAAACCCCCTGCTCAGGGGAGTCTTGCCATGCATCTACAGTGGGGAGAATGTTGGGGTGCACCAAAGCCCCCATGGCCCTTCTCTGTGTCACATCCAGGTGCACCAAACTCCCCAGAGCAGAGATATTCCCTGCCTCTGGGGGAAGCCAGGGCTGATCCCTGGTTGCTCCAGGCTTGCAAACCTGGCAGAGTCTTAGGAAGGGAAAACTGAGGTAGCGTGAGATGCTTTGGAAGCATCACTGGGCAAATGTGGGAAGACGCTCCTTCAAGTGTCCAGGACGGGGCAGCTCATCCTGGTGCAGGATGCAGAGTGCAGGGCTGGTGCAGAGCAGGGATGATCCAGGGAAGGACACAAGGTCTTTCAGGAAGGGGTCCGTGAGTACCAGTGGGCACAGGACAAGCAGAGACAGGTATTTGGGTGGTAAACACAGAGGGAATCACTGCACAGTGCTGCTGGCACCTGCGGGCAGCACTGGCATCCCCGATGTACCAGGCTGGCTGCTGGGAACGCAGTCCTTGGCTGCTCAGCAGTGGAGGGGCAGAGATGGCTGGAGCCCCCATGGCACCCATCATCCCCCAGGCCCAGCTCAAGGGCTTCTGGTCAGGGAGCAGCTGAGGACATTGGCACAACAGGGACGGCAGCAGGAAGAATTCCCCACAGGATGGAGCAAGGGATAAATGCACCTGCACCACAGCTAGCAGGGCTGGCAGCCTGGGGAGCTCGGGCAGGATGCTCAATGGAGGCCATTCTTCTACCTCCCCCCTGCTGCTGGCTCGTGCTACCCGGCGAAGGAGCCACCACGGGTGCCAGAGCCAGGCTGCCAAGCTGCCAGGCCAGGAGCAGTATGTGGCACTGTCCTGGGAGACAGGGGGAGTTGGGAGCTCATCTGCCAGCAGCCTCTGCCCTGTCACCCTGCCCTAGCCCAGTCCTCTCTGACGTGCACACAGCACCCAGCACCAACACTAAGGGCTGGATTCAACTTTCCAAGCCCACTCCAGACACCTCAGGTTCTGTCTTCGCAGCAGCCCCAAGGATCCTGAAGTCCCACGAACCCTCGGGAGGGGAGAGCCCTCTTTAATCTCAGGAGGTAAACTGAGGCACAAAGTAGCTCCAGACAACATCAGGATGTCTCCTTAATGTAGAGCAGCAATCTCCAGTCCTCACTCCTGCCCCTAATTTAGAGCTGATCCTATCTTGGGTGCATGTGGCCATGCTCTGTCCCAGGGTCCCGGTGGGATATAGCCATCCCTTCCCACCCAGTGGTCACTGGAGTTAGAGCAGCATCCTTCACTCCCTCCTGCTCACCAAGCCCCCAGCCAGTATTTGGGGTGGTGACAGCAAAGAGTGTGGCTCGCTTTGGTCACAGAGCATCTCTGCCATCCTCCAGTGATCCCCAAATCCGCCACTGATTATCCCCCTTGCCTCATGCTGTCGCTCTGTTGGGGCTCCAAGGATAGCATGGAGCTGATTTGCTTGGATATCCCCCTCCCCTCATGCCGGACCAGGGGGATGCCAAAGGCCCAGAAGCAGTTTGGTCTCCTACCCAGAGCCTGCAGTGGCACGGAGGGTTCAGCCCTGTGCCCTCCATGGCACATACGGTGGCACAGTCATGATTCCCAGCTCTCTCATCCTTGCTGGAGCTTTACTAAGCCAATCCCAGAGACCCCCTGTCATTCCCGAGGGACACATCTCTCCCCATCCCTGTATCCCTTAACCACAGCCTCTCCAAGCAGCCAAACAAAATTCCTGCTGCTCCCTTCTGGCTGGATCTGCCTCCCCCTTCCCCACTGGGAAGAGGATCCATGGCAGTGACCAGCATGTGCTGATGGGGACCAGGATGCTACGTGGGGTGTTCCCAGACTGGCAGGCCTGGGACATCCATCCCACTGCCCCAGGTATCCCAGCAGCCCTGGCACCGGGGGCCCCCCACTCCCTGCAGCCCTGGCTCTCCTTCAAAGTCATTCCTTAGCTAACAGGAGTTGGCAAAAGCCACAGGACCAGCTGGAAACTGCCTTTATTCCAGGCAGGAGAGGGAGGATGAAGGCACCCCACTACCTCCGCCCTTCCCAAAAAAGCTGCCGATGATTTTGGGGGGAGGCTGAAAATACTCCCCTGGCTTTGATCAAGGAGGAGACCCGGCAGCAACACCACAACCCATCGGGGCTGGCTCCAGCACAGGGGCTCGATGGTGGATAGAAATGTGGGGCTCATTCTCTGGGGGCATGTCCTGGGCCCCGGGACAAGGGTGGTGTGCTGGTCCCGGTGGAAAGGAAGGATGCCCTGGCCCCAGGGAGGGGCAGGTGGGGATGCCCTGGCCCTAGAAATAAGGAAATAGGCCTTCCTGGCTTCGGGGTGGTGGGGGGTATGTCCTGGCCCCCGGGGGCACTTGGAGCTCCAAAGAAGCCTTTCCTCATTTCTACAGGTTTAGCCCCCCATAAAAGTACGCCAGGGCTGCTCGGAAGATGCAGATTCACCCCCCACCCGAGGGTCCCGAACCACCCGTTTAGGATGCCCAGCGTAGTCTCGGGGTGAAAAGGTGGGCCCTAAAAACAGAAGCCCGAGGGAGGCGCAAGGGACCAGCGCCTCTCGGTGCGGAGGCGTTCCCAGGCGGGATGCAGGGAACGTTCCCGGGTGGGATGCGCAGTCTGACCCCCCCCGCCGCACCCCCGGCCTCGCTCACCTCCTCCAGAGCCCCCACGGCCCCCCGGCACTTCTGCATCTTGGAGGCGAAGGCGGCGGCCGGGGAGCTGAGGTCCTCGCTGGCAACGGCCAAGAAGTCGGCCACGCTGAGCTGCTCGGGCATGGTGCGGGGGGCAGCGGGGGGCGCCTCCCCTGCGGAGCNGCCCGCCCGCCCGTTAAAGGCGAAGAGCCGCAGTGCTCCCCAAGAACTCCTGCCGTGACCCCCATTCCGGGACCTAGGGGGTGCGGGGTCCCCCCGCGCTGTGATGGGACGAACAGGAAACACCTGCGGTGTGGGTGGATCCGCACCCCCAGCCTTGCCTCGGCATCCACCTTTCCGAGGCACCCAGCATCTCCTAACCCAAGCACCCAGGGAGCCCAGCACCCATCTCCTCCCGGAGCCCACCTCACCCCTGCACTCCAGCACTCACCTCTCCCAGGGACTCCGGCATCCAGCTCTCCCCATTCTGGTAGGAGACGGAGACATAGTGACGGTTTAGGACTATGCCCAGTCCGCTCCAAACACCGGTTTAACTGGAGGTCACCCCCACCCTGCCCTTCCTAGGAGCCCGAGGGGACAATCTTTGGACAGGGGATTATTACTGGAGCTTTTGACTTTTTGTCCCGCTGGAGGTGAGCTCTTTGTTCCCTCTCCTGTCCCCTCATTCGTCCCACCTCTCAATGGAATTCGGTGTCCCATTCCTGTTTATTTGCCCTCCACGGAGGATGGGGAAGCCTGAACACCTCAGGAGCAGGGAAACAGGCTGAACAGACACTGAGCAAATCCCACTGGATTTGGGTTGGTGACAAACTGGAACAGAAAGGGGCAAAAAGCCTCACTGGGGCTGGTTTGCCATGAGAGAAGAACCATGGATACAAGGAGGCTTTGCAGACCCTTTGCAGACCCCCCATGGCCCTTGCACTGCTCACCCTCGACCCTTTTACTGAGCCAGGAGTGGGGTTCAGTAAAACTCAGGTCTGTACCTAACCAGGGCCAGCCCAAGCCCTCCTCTAACCCGCTGTTCTTGGGGTGCTGAGAGGGACTGGGGTACAGCAGAGCCATCACAAGCCCGGGGTGAACAGCGACGCTTGAAAGAGTCCAGTCCTCTGACACCGGCAAGCAGGCGAGCCCACAGTTTGGGGTGTCCTCCCTCCGTTTGGGGGCACCCAACACTTGCCGAGCTCCCAGGACATCTCCCTCGGCAGGGCTCTGGCAGACAGAGGGTTAAAATACTGCAGCCCGGACAGGACTGGAGCAGGAGGGATTTGGGATCGGAGCCTCTCAGCGCACAGGCAGCCCCGATCCCCCCGCGCTGCCCCGAGGGGGTCCCTCCGGTCCCTTGCTGGCCCAGGGTGGCTCCTGCCACCTCCCGGCTGGCCCAGGGACTGCGGGGGTGCAAATCGCCCGGGGACACCCCTTACGAGCTGAAGGACACTCATCCTCATGGGGGATGGGGACGCTGTGCCCCTCGCCCGGCTCACCTGGCCCGGGGCTTTCCTCCTCCTCGTCCTCTTCCTCCACACCACCAGACTATGCAACGCCAACGCGTGCCACGATCCCAGGTACGAGACATCAGCGGGTCCCTTCAGACATCACTGAGTACCACTGGGTATCACCGGGTACCAACCAACATCAAGTACCACCAGCCACCACTGGGTACCACCAGAAATCACTGGGTAACCATTGCCCACCACGTGCCACAGGACAGCAGCTGGTACCACTGACCACACTCTGCCACCAGCACTAGTGGCATCCCCAGGTGACTCATGGGGAAGGACCTTACATGGACACAGCTCCCCCAGGATCTTGCTCTGCAGACCCCAAATCGGGGTGCACAAGCCCATCCAGCCTCAAGATCCATAGGGAGCTAACCCCCAGCTAGTCCCTGGTTGGAGGGGCTCTAGCTCAGGGAAAAGCTCATCCCAGCCAGCTTTGGGCTGGAAATCCCCAATCTGAGCAGGTCAGACCCATTCTCCTCACTCCAGTCAAAGCTTCATCTCAAACCCCTTCTCCACAAGTGCCTACAGAGCAGACTGGCCAGTTAAAAAGCCCCAAAACAGGCCACTGAAACAGGAGCAAAACCAGCTCAGCTCCTTTCTCCACCCAAACCATTCCAACATTTTGCTGCTTAGGGAAAAACTTTATAACGCCAAAATTTTATTTCATTTCAACGCCTCCTGGGCAGAAAACATCAAGTGCCACAAGTTTTTCCAGGCCAAAACATATTCTCACCCACACCATCTCTTGAGCCAGCCTACAGGAGCACCAGCAACCCAAGGAAGGGCATCTTAAATACACCCACTGACAAATCCAACCCCTCCCAGCCCTGCCAGCCCCACACCAAAGGGGGGACCCGGATAAATACAGTGCAATAATTACAGATATTTAGAAAAGAATGGCACAATTAAAAGCCCTATCCTACCCCATGTCCCAGGGCTTGTCCCAAGCCCCTCTCTGCAGCTCATCACCTCTTCCCAGTACATTCCAGTTTTGATACTCCCAGCACCAGCAACTCCAAGACGCTGGAGGGAGCTGGTGTGGACTGGGGCAGAGGGGCTGCAGTCCCTCAGGGAGTATGGCTCCATGTCCTGGCCAAAGATTTGCCGGAGCCATGGGAGCTTCATCCTTCCCTCACCCAAAGGTGACTTCAGCTTTGCTGCCTCAATGTTTTTTCAAGGATATTCCAGCCGTGGTGGGGAAAATGCCACTGGAAATGCCCTGTTGTGACCATGAAGAACCAGTTTAACTGAGGAGCAACTGGAGTGACCCCAAACCATGACACAGCCCATTCTGGGCAGAAGCTTCTCTGCCAAAGCTGGTAACCCACATGGGGCACCCAAAGGCACTCCCAGTCCACCAGCATCCCCAGGGTGGTGGGGGCTTATGGTGGGAAGCGTCGGTGCCCCATGGTTTTATTGGGGGATGCTGGGATGGGTCCTGGATGGATCCCAGGGCACTCCCAGAGCCCAGTTAGGTGACAACCAACCCAGGAGAGTGCAGAGAAGCCACACTGGGTGAGCAACACAAGGCCCCCTCTCCCCCCCATCCTCAGGTTGGGACCCCAACCTCTCCAGTCACCACACAGAGATCCACATGCTCAGGACACAAGTGGCCAGAGGGAACAAAGGCAATGGGGACTGGGGGACACTCAGTACTTCAGCATGTCTCCCAGGTCATATGTCTCAAAGAGGTCTGTGACACCCTCCCCCTCCAGCCCCCAGAGATAGTCATCCTGTTCCAGCGGGGGCGAGAAGGGGACGAAGGGTCCCAAGTCCAGGTGGGAGGGGGTGCAGGGCAGCTGGTCCTCTGTCTGCTGCAGAAGGTGGGCAGGGGAGCCCAGGAGCCCCGGCTCCATCTCCAGCAGTGAGCTGGGTCCCCCCTGGACGGTGAGAGGCAGAGATAGGGGTGAGAGAGGAGTTCCTGTGCCCCCCCAGCTCTGGGAGATGGGGTGGGGTGGCTGTGTGGCCGATGGGGAGCTGTTCGTCAGGCAAAGGGATGCACGGTGGTCCTGTGGGGAGGTGGCAGCAGAGGGGACAGGGTGCTCCTTGGTGGGGCTTTCCTCCACGATCTCCTCTGGGCAGAGGTACACCTCGATGGGGCCGTTGGTGCTCTTCAGGTAGAGCTGGAAATTCTCCTGGGAGGGCAGAGTAAGGCTCAGGGGGGGCACCCAGAAGGTCATCCACATCCCCCTTCACTAGCCCAAACCCATGAGGGATCAAGCTGGGGCAGTGCAACCCTTGAAGGACCAGTTCAGTGTCAAACAGCCCCACAGAGACACCCCAAAGCCACCCAGGGTCATGCCGGGCTGTGTCCTTGGGACCCATCGAGTGTGGCATGGATCCAGCAGCACCCACACACACCTGGCTGAATGGCACCTCCAGCTGTGTCTCAGGGGGAACCTTCACGGCAATCACAGTCTGCTCCTGGAAGCTGCTGATGGCACGGAGGTCCTGGTAGGTGACATATGCCAGCGTGGACAGGGACGAGGTATAGGAAAAGGAGGGGCTGCAAGCAGGACATAACCATTGCATCCCTCCAAACACCCCCCAAGCCCAGGGGAATCCAACTGGAGGAGAAGGGGCTCAGAGGGATCCCCAATACCCTGCCCTCCCTCCCATCTCCCTCGGCAAGGATATCTCTGGTTGGTCTCGTTGTCAGCCAGCTGCTGGATCTGCAGGGCACAGTCCTGCATGAGCTCGTCCAGCATCCTCTCTGTCCTAGCCAGCTCGGCCAGGTCCCCACGCAGCACTTGTTGCTTCGCCACCATCGCTGCATCCTCAAAGATCCCCGTCCCCCTGCCAATGGAGATGGCATCTGAGTGATGGCACAGCACACCCTACATGTCCCCAAGCCACGTGTCCCCCACCCTGCCTCAGCACTGTGTCCCATCACTTACATCCACTGGATGTGGTTCTTGGATTTCTTGCGGATGAGCTGGATGCCCTCCAGCACGTTGGTGATGTCGTAGATGCGACGTTTCTGGACCTCCAGCACCTCGGCAGCCCGGTTCAGATCCACAACACCGTCGGGAGACTCGTTCAGCAGATGGATGAATTTTTTGGTGAGCAGCCCCAGTGAGGTGTCGTAGCGAGTCTTCTCCCCGGGAGACCTGGGGGCTATGGGGAAACAAGAGACCCCCCGTCCTCTCCTTAGTTTGGGATGTGGGACGGAGGTGACATGGGGCTAGACATGAGAGGCCACGTTTTCCTTTTTTTAGTGTTGGATCTGGGACAGAGATGACATAGAGTTGGAGACAAGAGATCTCCCCATCCTCTCCTTAGCCAGGTCCATGGGATGGAGGTGTCACTGGGCTGGACTTGAGAGACCCTCCCCCCCCATCCTCTCCTTTGTGTGGGATATGGGCTGGAGATGACATGAGGTAGTGCTAGAGGGGACATGGTTCTAAGAGGGAAGAGAAGTGGGGTTTGCTCCCCCCAGCTTCCCCTGCCCCATCTCACCCCGCATCACTTACTCCTGGGGCTGGGGACCTGTGCCAGTGTCCAGCCCTTCCCCTTGGGCATGCGAAATTCGGGGCCCTCCAGGTCCAGCTTCCTCTTGGCCTGGAGCATGAGAGAAAACCCTGCATTGTGGCCAAGCCAGACACCCCTCTGAGTTTCCCAGACTCCCCCAGGGCCAGCAGCCAAGCCCTGGGTGCCACATCCTGGGGTGGGGGAATCCTGCAAGAGGCTCATCCAGTTGCAGTACTCCTTTTGGGAAAGAGCACAGCAGCCCCCAGCAATATGAGAGACCACTGGGAGAACTGGATGGAGAGGAGATGAAGGGTCCCATCACCCCCCCATGACTTCCTGCACACCCTGGCAGTCACAGGGAACCCACCAGGATTTCCCCTCACCCCCAGCTGCTGGCAGGGCTCCATGGGCTGACCCCTGGGAATGCAGCAGCTCTGAAGCCAGATTCTCACCCTCCCACCCTGCCAGCTGGCTCACTGGGGTGCAGGATTTCACTTCTCCCCTCCCACCAGGTCACGGTTGAGGCAGCCAAGGGCACCCAGCTGCCACCAGCACACCTGGGACCAGCCGGGTTCAGCCCCCCCGGGTGCCCTGGACACCTGTGCCCAACTGGAGGGAAACTGGGGTGAGGGAGATATGCTGGGTTCTGGAAGGGGAGACAAACATCCTGCACCTTCTGTCCCCTCACCAGGGCAAGCAGCTCCTTGAAATCCCCCCCAAGGAACCCTGAGCAGCACTTGGGCAGAGGGGACCCAGGGAAAAATGCAGCAGAGTAAATTCACAGGAGAACTGGAGGGCATCACCAACGCCCCCACCAATGCAAACAAATCCCCCAGGACCCCTTCACACCCACAAACATGCCCAGGGTGATCTGTGGGGGAACGCAGCAAAAAGCAGCCCCCCAGCCCCATCCCGACCCCCCAGCAGTACCTGCTCCCAGGTCGGGCTGTCCCACGGGGTCCCCCCCAGTATATCCCGCATGGCACCCAGGTCCCTGTGTCGGCTCCAACGGCGGCTCCCTTGGGAGCACAAAGCACCTTGCAGGGAAGGGTTGGGCACCTCGGCCTCCTTCCCAGCCGAGGGGGCTGGCGGGAGACGCGCCAGGGGCTGTTTTCCTCCCCCCCAGGGAGCCAGGTCGGTCCCGAGCTCCTGTGGGAATCTGTTCCCTCCCACCCTTCCCCGAGCAGGTTTTTCCCAGTGAACTTGCCTCCAACCCCAGCCTCGTGGCCCCGGATCTGCCCCGGAGCTGCCGGCACCACAACGGTTAATGCGGAGTGCATGGGAAACACCTGCCCCACATCAGACCCCATCCCTCTGCCAGCACCCACCCTGCCCCCCGCCCCCTGGCACCCCCTGCTTCTCCGGCATGGATGGCCACGGTCAATGTACGTTCCCATCGCCGTTGGGGAGGTCAGCTGCACCCCACCTACCCCAAGCATTGGGGAAACTGAGGCACGGAGCAACCCACTGCAGGTCCTGGTGTTTCCAGACACCAAAGCCCCCGAATCCCCCCTCCCCGCGTGTAGAAGGGGATAAAGGGGGACCCCTGCTTCCCCAGGTGCAGTTTTAGGGGGTGGGAGCTTGCTGGGCTCTGACAGCAGCAGGACCCTGAGTTCTGGGACCCAGGAGCAAGGGACAATGGACAAGGGGCTCCCTCCTGTGACCCAGCTGCCACCCCCCGAGCCAGGCAGGATTAGGCACACAACAGCTGAGCGGGGCACAGCGAGGGGCTCCCAGCACCCTACCAGCACGTGGGGGTGGGGAATGAACCAGAGTAGGTAGGGGAGCAGGGACCAAACCCAAAGACCCCCCCCAAGACATGGCAGGACCCCCCCATGCCGCTTGCCAGCCCCCAGCCATGGCTACCCAGGATGTGGGAACACACCACCTACACCCCAGTGCGGCGGTGGGAAATCAGGCTTGACCCCAAAATTTCGGGCGTATATAAGGCAGTGAGGGGGCAGGCTGGGCCCCCTGCCAGCTCTGCCTGCCAAGCAGCCCTGAGCCCAGCCCTGGCGCCAGGGGCTACACCCTGCGCCCAGCCCAAGCATCAGAGCATCCCTCAGCCCCCCCGCGGGGGGCTCCTCCTGCCAACCTTCCCTTTCAGCAGCATCCGCTGCCTTCTCCGGGCTTGCCCGGGCTCTGCCCGGCCCTTTATGGTGCTCCCCCAGCTCCCCCTTTTACCAGCCCGACCGCCCCCACGGGGGCGTGGGAACGCAGCGCCCGGGGCTGGGCTGCAGGAGCTGGGGGAGCCAGGGGGCACTGCAGGAGCTGGGGGGAGCCAGGGGGCACTGCAGGAGCTGGGGGAGCCAAGGGGCACTGCAGGAGCTGGGGGAGCCAAGGGGCACTGCAGGAGCTGGGGGAGGCAGGGGGCACTGCAGGAGCGCTGCTGCTCGCTCGTGCTGAGGGGCTGCTGGGTCAGACCCCCGCAGGTGCAGCCCCCACTGCCTTGGGGCGGCTGAGGGTGAGCAGTGCACGAGATGCAACAGGGGAATGGAGGCTGATCCCAGATTTGGGAGACAGTGAGATCACCCTGCGCTGGGGTGGGGAGTACCCTCACCCCAGGTACTGCAGCCTGCTCTGGGGTGCAGCCAACATCTGCATCCCTTCCAACAGCCCCATCCCGGGAGATGTTCCCCGGTAGAGAGGAGCTGGTGGCTTTCAAAGCCATAGCCAAACAAGCCCCTCCAAGGGCAGCAGCACAATCACCACTTCCCCACCCATCCCTCCCCCCAAAATCCCCCCTTTTGCCCATGCAGAAAACCCTTTGATGGGATCAAGGTGGGATGGGATTATGTCACCCCTGTAGAATCTGGGGTGCTGCTGAGCAGGTTCTCCCACAGCCCAGCACCCACAGGGGCTGCCAGTCTTGGGTGCTCTTTGCACGGACGGCTCAGCCCTGCCAGGTCGTTCAGAACCACAGAGGACTCCGGATGCCCTTGTTCAGGGTGGGGAGCTGGGATCCCAGGACAGAAACACCCCTCTCTCCAGTGCTCCTGCATAGCCCTAAGACCCTATAGAGACCTGAGATGGGCGAACGCTGACGACGGGATTGGCATGGGCTAAAACCACCCCAAAACACATTTTTTTCCCTCGGGGAAAATGCATTTAATTACTCCAGAACCCTCAAATCGGAGAGTATAGTAAATTTAAGGCTTTTTTGGACGGTGAGAGACAACCCATCCCGCTTTCCCGTGGGGTGATAGGCTCCTCCATGTGATCCCAGATCACTCAGGTGGCACAGAGCCGGTGGGAGCGGCCGCAATTGCCCTGCTTGGGAACTGGGAGGAAACGCTCGTATCTGATTGCCTCGGCTCTGCACACAAAGGTTGTGCCATAAACAGGGTGTGTGCGGCAGGAACCGCAGCTGTCAGGGCTGCGAGTGCCGTACCGAGGCTGGGAATAGCATCTTCAGCACCGCGAATGGGATAATGGCAGCGGGAAATGAGATGGGGACAAGGGGGAACGCCTCTCGCAAGCCACCATGGGGGAGAGAGGAGCGCGTCATGTCCCCAATTGTCACATGAGCCCCCCCAGACCCTGCTCAAGGGACACAGCACCCGGAACATCTCCTTGTACGGATGATGATGGTGGTGATGACAGAGGCCATTAGCTCAAAACCCCTCGATCCCAGATGTCACTTAAGGACAAGCACTTCACGTCCCCAAGTGGCACACAAGACCGCCCCCGCCACCCCGACCACATTTAGGAGCTGGAGGCAGGAAGGAGTACCCTGAGCAATGGAGTGGGTGATGATGACGATGATGATGATGATGCCACTAGCCCAAAACCAGCTCTGCACATGCACAGAGATGGTACTGGGAGTCTGTGGGGTGTTTTTAAGGGAGGGGGCAGCAGTGATGGTGACTTCTTAAACAACAGCCCCCGGCAGTGCAGGATGTCTCACGCGGCTCTGAGACAAAGAGGCCGGAGAGGAGACAGGTGGTCCCGAAGTCCCCCGGGATGGGACTGGAAACGGCCGCATCCAGCCCCCAGCCATGGCACAAAGGGGGAAGCAAAGACACTCCCTCTCCCTCCGCCGCCGCAATGTCCCCAGTTGGCACCGAGCATCGGGGACTGGGAAAAGGGGAGGGGGGAGAGGGGAGAGGAATAAATAAATAAATCAAGCTTTGGGAACACTAAATCGGTGTTAGCGAGGTCTGGGATCCCTCCCAGGACGGAGGAAAACAGAGGCTCACAGTGAGGGCTGGATGTGTGCCCAGGCTGGAGCAGGCAGGAATTAAATGCCAGCTGCCGGCGGGGCCGAGGACTCGGAGGGGGCCCTGCGGGAGCAGGGACAGGCTGGGCAGAGCCTCCTGAGCGCCCGGACATCGGGCACGGGGCCAGCACCCGACTTGTGCCTCACTTCTGTTCAGGGGTAGCTCTGTAGCTTAGTGGTGGGGTTTGTAAACACAGCCGTGACCCCGCTGCTGGGCGGCAGGGACAGGGGACAGCAGCCCCCTGCACAGCTCCCAGCATCAAGGTCTGAGCTGTAAAGCCTTGGAGTGATCCATGGAGGATGAGACCCCCCCACCCCCGCAGCAAAAAACAGCCATTGCCAGCCCCACTGTAAGCACGGGCAGAAAGCAGGGTTGGGAAACGAGCCCTGTCCCGTGTCCCCCCAGGTCCCCGGGTGACCCGGGGGTCACAGCTCCAGAGAGGGGAGGGCCAGGGGAAGGGCTGGTGCCCCCAGCCCAGAGCAGGCAGGGGCTCTGCCTGTACCTATTCCTCATCTCCCCCCCATAGCAAGGGCTTCTCAAAGGGCCTGGGATTGCTGACCGGGCGTTGAGGCACAACCCAGACTTTTCGCAAGCTGGAGAGAGAAAAGAGGCCGAAAAACGCCAAGAAGCGGAAGCTGGAGCCGCGGGCACGCAGGGGCGAGGGGAAGTTGAGAAACATCTGAGCCATTTCACTGCCACTTCTGATTTCGGACCTCACCCTCCCCCGCTCCCAGAAAGATACACTAGAGGGTACAGACTCCAATATGAGCTGCAAAATTTGGGAGGGGGCTGTACATGCTGGAGTCACCCACCCCTTGCTCCCCACCCAGCAGCGTCCCCAGCCTCCCGTGCCCCTGAAGCGATACCCGAGGAAGAGACGGGATGCAGACATCTTACCGGCAGCCGTCGGGCTGAGGCTGAACACAGGCTGCTGAGCTCGGGGCCTTGGGGGGTGGCACAGAGACACCTGCCCCGAGCAGCGGGGGCGCTGACAGCCGCTGGCGTGCAGACCCGGCTGGAACAGCCCGTGGATAACGGGGGGCTGCCCAGTTCGGAAGCCCCCGGATCACAGGAGACCATCACTGACATGACCTTCTTCGGGTGCTGGAGGGCAGGGGGGGGCGGGAGGGCGGTACCCCCCCTCCCCGGGGCGGGCGACACTCCCCTGGGGAGCCGCAGCATTGCAAAGTCCTTTCCGAGAAGCCCGGCCCGGGGAAGGGGCCAGGAGCACCCCGCGATTCCGTAGCCGGGAGGGGGGGTCACAATCTCAGCCGTGGCATTTTGGGGAAGCGGGGAAGCGTTCCGGCGGGCGATGCCACCGGCCGGTCCCCAAATTCCCCCCGAGAAAACCTGCAGAGAAGAACGCGGCGGCGATGCCGCCGATACCGGCAGAAAATCGGTTTTTGGCCCCAAAAATCAGCCGCGGTGGGGCCGTATGGGGCCGGGGCGGCCGGAGAGCGGCCCCGCCTGGGCCGGGACCCCCGTGCCCGGCTCCGCTCCCGCTCGATCGCGCCCGGCCCCAAGCGCTTCTTTTCTTTCTTTTTTTTT